>PVJS01030252.1:0-24221 GCA_004027185.1 Glis glis | reverse complement strand
AAAAAAAAAAAAAAAAAAAAAAAAGGAGCCAAGAAGAAAGTAGATGATCCATTTTCTAAGAAAGGTCAATATATGATGTGAAAGCACCTGCTATGTTCATTATAAGAAATAATGGTTATAAACCGGGTGTGCTGGCGTTCACCTGTAATTCCAGTATTTGTGAGGCTGAGACAGGAGGATTGCAGGTTCAAGGCCAGACTCAGCAATTTAGCAAGACCCTGTTTCAAAATAAACAAGGGCAGGGGGTATAGCTTGGAGGTAGAAAGCCCCCAGGTTCAATCCCCAGTACCAAAAAAAGAAATAATGGTTACAAAGGAACCAAATTGCAATTTATGGCCTAAAGGCTCATGTGCTTAAAGTGATCTGCAGAATGGTGAAGTTACATTAAAATTCAAGCTACTTTCTTAGGATGTTTGGCAAAAACCACCTAACTTCCATGGTGGTACCGCCAAAAAAAAAAAAACAGTGCTGGGGCTGTAGCTTGAGGGAAGAATGCCCCTGGGTTCAATCTCCAGTACCCCTCCCCCAAAAAGGAAAGGGGTCTTTGCCTCTTCTTGTGGTCACAAAGAATAATGCTAATATGACACAACTACTCCTGAAATCATGTGCACCTGTGCTACTCAAACCACCATACTGTGCAGGTCAGCAGACCATGCTCTATCTCAAGGCGGCAGCAGGGTCCTGGGAGCCAGTGTGTGTGCTGTAAGTAACTGAGCCACAGCTCCCTGACAGCATCTCGGCAGTCCCCCTGGGTCCCAGGCAGGTGGATCAGCTGCATCTCCACAACCTGTCACCTTTCACACCAGGAACCTGTCAGCACTTACCATGTGTGGCATATGACTTCTTCTCGCTCACCTCTTCAGTGAGCTCATACATGTCACTGTAGGCCCGGGCCAGGCGCCAGAGAAAGTCCTGCCGGCTTCCATACTGCGGAACAGACAGACAGGAATGAGGCCCCTCCTCCCTGAGCCACGGAGAATGGGGGCCCTGGCCTCCCACACCCTAGGTTTGAGTTTTGAAGTGTGTTATAGTCACTGACATGAGGCCAGCCCATACGCATGGCCTTTCACCCCATGACCTCCGCGTGCTAGCCGATGCCATCTCTAGCCGATACCTTGCACAATCACGGGGAGGGCATTTAACACTGCCAGGAGGAAAGGTCAACTCCAAGATGATGAGGCGCAGCAAGAGAAGCCTTGCTGACACATGACAAAATGTGAGGTTGCCCTAATGGCAGAGGTGGGGCACATTCATACCTGGGTAAGCATAAATTTTGTCAGTAAGCCTGAGAAGGAACTGTGGTTGACTGGCCTACACAATTGTCACTTGTGATAGAAACTTCAAGGCAGGCAGATTGGGTTCTGCCTCAAGGAAAACAAAAAGGTAAAAGGCCCATTCTAGTTCTTTCTACATTCCCTCTGCAGGGAGAGGTTGAGCTCTTTCTGCAGCTCTACAGGAGGCAGTACACGGCCCCAGGAGCCACACCGAGCCTCCTTGGAGGAGGATGTGTAACCTGGAGAACAGACGCAGGAGCAGCCTTCTCACCTCCATTCCCGCGCTGCCTTGTGTGGGCCTTCCCTCATTCCCTAGGGGTCAGGAGGCGAGCAGGGAGAGAGGAAGGGGGACAGGAAGGAGGAGAAGCGGACAAGCAGCTGGAGCCTCACCACCTGCTTGTTGTTGAGCAGCAGCTGGAAGCCCTCCCGCTTGTCCTGCTCACTGCCCTGGTGCAGCTCGTCAGCCTGCTGCAGGAGGGGCAGCACATCCTCAAGGCCCAGAGAGCCTCCGTTCTGCAGGGCGCCAGCTGCCGGACCCGAAGCTGCCTCCACCTCCAGCTCCAGAGAATCCTTTCTCCCCAGCTTCACCGTCTCACAGCTCACTTCATCTTCCCCCTCGTCCTCACTCTCCTTGTCAGAGTCCCGCTCATAGTCAGACTCGGCATTGGCTGTTGTATAACTGGCACAGAAATGTAAGGAACAGGGTCAAGCAGGAGGATTACTCAGCTCAAAGTCCCTCCAGTCTATACTCCATCCACAAAGAGGAACTCTGTGGCACTGTTGTCCAATGCACCAAATAAGAATTATCCCCACCCCCCTAAGGGTAGAAATTAAGTCTTCAAGAAAAAGCTGCCATAGCCCGGCATGGTGGTGCATGCCTGTAATCCCAGTACCTGGAAGGCTGAGACAGGAGGATTACAAGTTTGAAACCAGTCTCAGCAACTTAGAGAGGCCCTCAGCAACCTAGTGAGACTGTTTCAAAACAAAAAATAAATTAATAAAAAGGGCTGGGAGTGTAGCTCAGAGGTGGAATGCCCCTGGGTTCATGCCCTAGTACAGCAAAAAGGAGGGAGGGAAGGAAAGAGGGAGGGTGGGCTGGCTTCCAAAGGGAGCTATGGGCTGCAAAAATGATCCGGGAGGGGAAGAGTATCCACAGAGCGGTGGGCCCTGTGCTGGTCAGGGTCAATATGAGAAGCCCGTGTAGCTACCCCCAAATTCACCAGAAAACAAAAAGAAAATAGCCTAGAAAGGTATGTGCAAAATGTTGCAAGCAGACCTCTTAGCATAGGCGAATAAAGGGTAATTTTTCTCCTATCTTTCAATATATGATTGCTTCAGTGTGTATGTATATACTTTTTTTTGGCAATACTGGGAATTAAACCAAGGGGTGCCCTACCACTCAGCTATATCCCCACCCCTTTTTATTTTTTAATTTTGAGTCAAGATCTTGCTAGATTGTCAAGGCTGACCTCAAATTTGTAATCCTCCTACCTCTGCCTCCCAAATAGCCATCCCATATATTTTTGTGTGTGTGGAACAGGGGATTGCACCCAGGGGTATTCTACATCTGAGCTACACCCCCAGCCCTATTTTATTTTTTATCTTGAAACAGGGTCTCAATAAGTTGCTGATGGCCTCGCTAAATTGCTGAAGCTGGCCTCGAACCTGTGATCCTCCTGTCTCAGCCTCCCAAGCACAGGGATTACATCCTTGTCCCTTTAATTTTTGAAGGTTTTACTGCAAATTGCTAGAAGGGAAAGATACTTGGATTTTTTTTAAACACCACACAAGCTCTTATAGTAGATGTTCCTGGGGCTTTGTTTCAGATAAGACCATAAGCTCTTCTATAAAGAGGAAATCGGCAGGGCGTGGTGGCACATGCTTGTAATCCCAGTACTTGGGAGGCTGAGACAGGAGGATCTGGGGGCCAGCCTCAGCTACTCCGCAACTTAGTGATACCGTTTCAAAATAAAGAATAAAAAATAGAGGTGGGGGTGGAGCTCGGAGGTAGAAAGCCCCTGGGTTCAATCCCCAGTACCGCAAAAAAATTTAAAAATTAAAAATAAAGAGGAAATCGGCATGCTTAGACCAGGGCACCAGGTCTTTCTGGTCACTTGGAACTTCCTGGAGCCTGTCCCCTTGTCTCTGGCTTTCTAGATGAGGAAGAAAACACCTTTGTCTGCAACATTCAGCCCAGCTTCAGGCTATCTTGTATCCACTTTTGTCTCCCTCATCTCTCCTTCAGTTGTTTTGCCCCAGCCATAGGGAGCCCACCGGTATAGTTCACTCTAGGAAGAAGGAAAGTTTAACCCCAAACAGTCCTACGATCTTCCCTATGCTTCAGAATAGACTGTTTTTTCTTGCTCTCTGGTGTCTGCTTCTGTCCCCTGAAAGTCCTACCTTCTCCCTTGCCCTGGTCTTATCTGACTTAATTGGCAATTAGGGAAAACATTCTAATTAGCTGCTGGTGGAGACAGAGCCAAGAGAAACTTGGCTTCCTCAATGGTACATCAGGGTTGGGGCTCCCTAGGAACCACCTGGCTTATGGCAGCCCCATAAACGCCTTCCCAGGATGGTGTTTACATCTTCTACTCCTGTGTCCAGGTGCAACGTGGCCCCTACCACTTCAAGTTCCCTAGGGTTTTCTCCTGTTGTGGTTGAGGTTTTGCTGTTGACTTGGGCCAGAGGTACAAGTCTAGTTAAGAAAGAATGAGGACATGCGTGGCTGCCCATGGTCTCAGAGGCTAGCACCCACCCATGTTGTTTCTGGCAGATGCCTTTGGCTGATAAAGCAAAGATGATGAACACGTCCTTAGTCTGGTGATTAGTCTACCTCAGGAAATCAACTCCATCTTTTTTTTTTTTCTTTGCAGTGCTAGGCTCAAACCCAGGGCCTTACCCATGCTAGGCAAGCACTCTACCACTGAGCTACACCCCCAAGCCTGGTTCTTATCTGAGACATTTCTTTTTTATTTATAAAAAAATGTGGTGTGGGGGTGTAGCTCAGAGGTAGAATGCCCCCAGGTTCAATCCCCAGTACCACCACAATCTATATCTATATCTATATCTATATCTATCTATATCTCTATCTGTGTGAAGCCTGGAGTGGTGGCACACGCCTATAATCCCAGTAGTTGGGAAGCTGACAGAGGATCACAGGTTGGGGGTTAGCCCCAGCAATTTAGCAAGATCCTGTTTCAAAATAAAAAGATCTAGGAGTATAGTTCGGAGGTAGAATGCTCCTGGGTTCAATCTCCAGTACAAAAAAGAAAAGAAAAATTAAAGGGACAGCTTTCACAACGACCCTGGGTAGCAATGAGAGAGGGGGCAACCTAAAGAAACTCCCAACTGAGCTGTAACGCCTAGACAATAACCTGCCCTGGATGAGAAAAATCAAACCAGTCTACCCTGGCTAGCCAGGCCAAAAGGCAACGGGTGAGTGGTTTATCTGGAGTGGAGAGCTGACGACCACACTCCTGACTAGGCTGAGGGTCGTCTCAGCCAATCATGAGCTCAACACAGGAGGCCCTGTGTGCCTCCCGCACGGCCAGGGAGGGAGCACTTCTCTCACCCTGCTAGATCTGAGCCAGAAGGACAGGTCTACAGCGCCGCCATTCCCCTGAGGCCCAAAGACCAGCGCTCACACCGCCAAGAAGAAGCAGAGGTCAGAAGGGGCCTTGCCACCACAAGAAGGAGAGCTGATAGAGCCCCAAGAAGTGGGGAGGCTCCAGCGAGACAGGCACAGCGAGGCCTTGGCACCTCAGCCCCACTCCAAGGAGCTCCACCTTACCAACCTCAATCCCCACTGCCTGCCATCAATCCATGGGCTTCCGGGGCCTGAGAAGTGAGCATACATCCAAAGGGCCTTTTCAAAGGTCCCTACTTAGCGGGGCATGGTGGCACATACCTATAATCCCAGTATTTGTGAAGCTGAGACAGGAAGATCGCAGGTTCAAAAATGGCTCAGCAACTTAGCGTGGCCCTCAGCAACCTAGTGAGACCATTTCAAAATAAGAAATAAAAAGGGCTGGGGGTGTAACTCAGAGGTAGAATGTCCCTGGGTTAGGCCAGGTGTGGTGGCGCATAGGCAGAGACTGGAGGATCCGGGTTCACGGCCAGCCTCAGCTACTTAGTGAGGCCCTCCGCAACTTCGTGAGACCCGGTTTCAAAATAAAAGTATAAAAAATAGGGCCGGGGTGTAGCTCGGAGGTAGAATGCCCCTGGGCTCAATCCCCGGTACCACAAAAAAAAAAAAAAGAATGTCCCTGGGTTCACGCCCCAGTACCAAAAACAAAACAAAAAGGTCCCTTCTTGTCACTGGTGATCTCGAAAGGTCGGGGTGTACGAAACAGAAGGGTCCCCACTCTGGTGGATTTTCACAAGGGCTAGGTCGATAGTGCAGCAGGTGGAAGGGGAAAGAACGGTGTAAACATAGTATCCCTGACACTAAAGAGAAACACATTGTTCCCACCATGGACGGGAGACCAAGCTACCCTTCTATTCCTTAAGGAGAGCCCCTGAGTCAAAAATCAAGGACTCAGCCAGGTGTGGTGATGCATGCCTGCAATCCCAGTACTTGGGAGGCTAAGACAGGAGGATCATAGGTTTGAGGACAGCCTCGGCAACTTAGCAAGACTCAGCGACCTAGCAAGACCCTATCTCAAAACAAAAGTAAAAAATGGGCTGCGAATATAGCTTGGAGGTAGAATGCCCCTGAGTTCAATCCCCAGTACCAAAAAAAAAAAAAAAAAAAATGCAAGGACTCAGTTACACTCATGTCCTCTCTTTCTGGCAACTCCTAAATCCCATTAGTGGGGCTAAGCCTGGGGCATTCAGAGATCACCAGGCATGCCCCTGACCCTAAGTGGCTCTCAGCGGTGGGGGAGATAGGACCCAAACTAGGAGTGACGATGAGGTTGTGGGCAGCCCTGCCTGGCAGGGAGACCTGGGAAGACTAGCTGAAGAAGCTGGTGTTCTGAGGCAAGCTGGATTCTTGAGGGAACACGCTCACAAACCTGCCGTGATTCTGCCTCTGCTGTGTCAGTCAGTCAATCACCTGGGAGCTCAAAGTTTTTTTTAATAGAACCCAGGGGCCAGGCATGGTGGCACATGCTTGTAATCCCAGTACTTGGGAGGCTGAGACAGGAGGATCACAGGTTCGCGGCCAGCCTCAGCTACTTAGTGAGGCCCTCCGCAACTTAGTGAGACTCTGTTTCAAAATAAAGAATAAAAAATAGGTCTGGGGGTGCAGCTCGGAGGTAGAATGTCCCTGTGTTCAATCCCCAGTACTGCAAAAAAAAAAAAGAGCCCAGGGGCATTCTACCTCCAAGCTACACCCCCAGCCCTATTTTTTATTCTTTATTTTGA
Organism: Glis glis; assembly: GCA_004027185.1. Lineage (NCBI taxonomy): Eukaryota > Metazoa > Chordata > Mammalia > Rodentia > Gliridae > Glis > Glis glis. The sequence continues at coordinate 17,580 of PVJS01030252.1, read as the reverse complement.
AACAGGGTCTCACTAAGTTGCAGAGGGCCTAAGTAGCTGAGGCTGGCCGCGAACCTGTGATCCTCCTGTCTCAGCCTCCCAAGTACTGGGATTACAAGCGTGCGCCACCACACCCGGCTCCTATTTTATTTTTTTGAAACAGGGTCTCACTAAGTTGCTGGGGCCCTCACTAAATTGCTGAGGCTGGCCTAAAACCTGCAATCCTCCTGTTGCAGCCTCCCAAGTACTGGGATTACAGGCATGCGCCACCATACTCAGCTTCAAAGTTATTATTTATTTGGAAGAAAGAGAAAAGAGCTTTTAGTGGAAAAGAGTAACCCATCAAATCTCATCTCTTCACCCCTCTAAGAAGCTCTCTCCCCCCCAAGGCCCGCGTGCTCAAACCCATTTCAGAGCCTGCAGACTCCTCCCAGAATTTCCCCCTTGACCTATATGGCACCTACCATGAAAAAAAAGAATTATTCATCATGGCTGCTGCCCCAGAGAGACACCAGCTAGGCACAGAGTCTTGCACCACAGCTTTCACGTGCTACAGGATCGGTCACAGGTTGAGCCTACTGGAGCTATAATTAAGAAAGTCATGCCGGGCGTGGTGGCGCATGCCTGTAATCCCAGTACTTGGGAGGCTGAGACGGGAGGATTGCAGGTTTAAGGCCAGCTTCAGCAACTGAGAGAGAACCTCAGAAACTTAGCAAAACCCTGTTTCAAAATAAAAAATAAAAAGGCTGGGGATGTAGCTTCAGGGTAGAATGCTCCTGGGTTCAATCCTCAGTACCAAAAAAAGAAAAAAGAAATAAAATGGCCACTTCTGCTTTCTCTTGAGAATACAAATAGGGATCAAATGATGCAGGGAACAGTCGTCATGAATGAACGACTAGAGCTCTGCATCAAGACTTCACTTGTAGCTGCGCATGGTGTCACATGTCTGTAACCTCAGTACTTGGGAGGCTGAGACAGGAGAATCACAGGTTTGAGGACAGCCTCAGCAATGTAGCGAGCCTCTCAGCAACCTAGCGAGACCCCATTTCAAAACAAAACATAAGAGCCAGGCATGGTGGTGCACGCTTGTAATCCCAGTACTTGGGAGGCTGAGACAGGAGGATCGCAGGTTCGCGGCCAGCCTCAGCTACTTAGTGAGGCCCTCTGCAACTTAGTGAAACCCTATTTCAAATAAAGAATAAAAAATAGGGCTGGGAGTGTATCTCGGAGGTAGAATGCCCCTGGGTGCAATGCCCAGTACTGAAAAAAAAAAAGACATAAAAAGGTCTGGGGGAGCCGGGCGCAGTGGCGCACACTTGTAATCCCAGGACTTGGGAGACTGAACAGGAGGATCACAGGTTCGAGGACAGCCTCAGCAAGTAGTGAGACTATCATCAACCTAGTGAGACCCTGTTTCAAAATAAAAATAAAATAGGGCTGGGGGTGTAGCTCAGAGGTAGAATGCCCCCAGGTTCAATCCCCAGCACCATAAAAAAAAAGGTCTGGGGATATATATAGCATGGAGCTAAAATGCCCGAGTTCAATCCCCTATACCAAAAAAAAAAAGAAAAAAAGATTTCACTTGTTTTAGGACTTCACTTGCTTTAGCTGGGGGTACAGCTCAGTAGTAGGGCACATGCTTAGCGTGCATGAGGCCTGGTTCAATCCCCAGAACCCATTCTTTTTTCTTTTTGTGGTACTGTGGATTGAACCCAGGGCATTCTACCTCTGAGTTCCACCCCCCGCTCCATTTTATTTTTTATTTTGAATCAGGGTCTCACTAAGTTGCTGAAGATCTCACTAAATTGTTGAGGCCGTCCTCAAACCTGCAATCCTCCTGTCTCAGCCTCACAAGTTCTGGGATTACAGGTGTCACCGCTGCACCCAGCTACAAAAATTTTTTTAAAAGACTTCATTTGTTTCAAGAGACACATGAGCAGTAAGCAAATCCAGCACTGGTGACCAATGGCAGTGACATGGAAAAAGAGAGTCATTTTATTCCTAATTTTCATAGAAGACCAAATGGGGCGGGGTATAGCTCAGTGGTAGAGGACTTGCCTAGCACATGTGAGGCCCTGAGATTGTTCCCCAGCACCAAAAAGAAAAAGGAAAACCAAATGAGGACAGGCAGGGAAAAATAGCTCCAACAACTAAACAAGGCTGGTGTTACTTAAGTAAGATTTGCAGAACAAACTGGCCACGCCTTGGGCCTTCCCTGGGCAGTGAGCTGTGGCGGCTTAGTGAATGGGAGGAACTCTCAAGCGCCACAGCCATGTGTCTTGCCCTGATGACCAAGCCATTCTCCTCAGATCACAGACCCCCACATGCCTGCAGATGAGCCCAGGTTTCAGGAGATGGGATCAGTGTCAGACAGGCTAATTCTACACCGGATAGTTGTACAATCCTGGGCTGGGCGTCAAACCTTGATAAGCCCAGGTTCTCCATCTGAGAAACAGAAGCGCAGGACCCGTGTCACAGGAATGCTCTGAGGATTAAATGGGAAAATACCTCTAGGGTGCTCAGCATGCTGTCTGTCACTATGGTAAGAGGAAGTAAAGAATAAATGGTAACTCGTGCCATATGGAGTTTCAGCTAAAGGGAGGATTTGCAAAGATTATCCTGAATGGCTGATTTATTTGTTTGTTTATTTATTTATTTATTTATTTATTTGGTACTGGGGATGGAACCCAGGGGCACACTACCTCTGAGCTACACCCCCAGCCCTATTTTTTTTTTTTTTTGCGGTACCGGGGATTGGACGCAGGGGCATTCTACCTCTGCGCTACGCCCCTGGCCCTATTTTTTATACTTTATTTTGAAACTGGGTCTCACAAAGTTGCGGAGGGCCTCACTAAGGAGAGAAAGAGAGAGAGAGAGAGACAGGGAGAGAGAGAGCGAGAGAGCTGAGGCTGGCCGCGAACCCGGATCCTCCGGTCTCCACCTCCCAAAGTACTGGGATTACAAGCGTGAGCCACCATGCCCGGCCCCAGCCCTATTTTATTTTTATTCTGAAACAGGGTCTCACTAGTTACTAACAACCTCACTAAATTGCTGAGGCTGGCTGAAAATCTGCGATCCTCCTGTCTCAGCTTCCCAAGTACTGGGATTACAGGCGTGCACCCCCACACCTGGCTTGAATGATTTTAACTTCTAGTTTCCATGGGATGTTTATAGCTAATCCAGTCACTATGATTTGGCATAAGGTTGGCTGTTTTCTGTACCAATCTTTTCCTTGAGGAGGAAGAAAGGTCAGTAGAGGCCACCAAGGAGAATCAACTTTTAAATATCACACAGGTCACCAAGACAACTGGAGCTAGCAGCGGACAGTGGCAGAAGCTGCCACCAACAGTATCAGACTATTTTTGGGACAATGTTTCAAAATGGTGCTAGTTGTTTAAAATTAAAAAGCCCCTAACCTGACCAAGCTTGGAAGGGGCTGTTCACACTCCTGACTGCTGTACCGCTTCACAGTAAGGCCTATGGTCAGAACTGCAGAGCCACTGAGAACTGAGGCCGGTCACCTCCCCACTGTAAAGATGCAGGGGAGCATGGGCAAGGCTCTGCTGTGAGAACAGGGTAGCTCCAGGGAGAGGCAGCACACTTCGTGCTCAGAGATCTCTACACACCCCGCTCAGTCACTCAGGGAGAGGAACAAAGTCAGGAAACAATGCTTACAAAGTCCTTGTGATAACACAGAAAAATGCCCAAACAATAAAAAATATATCGACATTATGTACATGTGTGAGAATCCCAATGTCAATCTCTATACCCGTATGGGGAAGGGGGGAGTGGGGAGGGAGCGGGGGGAAAGCCCACCAAGTGCTGCATGCACATATGTTGCTATCACTATGAACTACATTATGATGTGAGACTATAATGCACCAATAAAAATATGTAAAAAAATAAAATAAAAAACCACCAGGTGTGGTGGCTCATGCCTATAATCCCAGCTATTTGGGAGGCTGACGCAGGAGGATCAAAAGTAAAAGGCCAACTTCAGCAACTTAGCAAGAAGACCCTGCCTCAAAACAAAAAATAGAATGGGCTGGGGGTGTAGCTCAGTGGTAGAGCACCCCTGGGTTCCATCTCCAGGACCACCGGAAAAAATAAACAAACACCAAATCAACTCAGAGGAAAATAACAAATGCAAGCAATAACCACTGTTAACATTTCCATTTGTCTGAATGACATAAATTGGATGGAATTTTTGTTCCAACTGTTTTATTTATTCATACCCTTACCTTGTTCCAAAAATTATTTACAGCAGCTTGGTTTGAATTTTCCATTAATAATACTTTTTACAAAACACAAGCTGGCTGCAGCCACAACTGTTTCCAAGAGAGACAACTCACCCCCCTTCGCTCTCGGCATCTGTGAATGTGGCTCCCGAGGAGGCCGTGAAGTAGACAGAGCTGGAGCCAGTGGAGTCACTCCTCTCCCGGGCAAATGGGAACCTCCGCCGCCGAGCCACTCTCTGGTTCTCTTCTATGTGGGATCTGGAAAGCAAAACCCATCCCAGAGGGACCATTAGGCCCTATACTACCTGTCTTTCCCCTTGGTCCTCCTCATTAAAGGGCCAAGAGCAGAGAAGATCCTGGGTCTCTACCCTCTGGAGAGCAAAAGGGGCAGCACCCTGCATTAGCAGACTAGGTTGGGCAGAACAAAGAGTTTCATGTTGAGCTGGGCATGGTGGTTCATGCCTGCAATCTCAGTACTTGGAAAGCTGAGACAGGAGGATCACAGGTTTGAGGCCAGCCTCAGCAATTTAGCAAGGTCCTCAGCAACTTAAGTAAGACCACTTCAAAATTAAAAGTAAAATAGGTCTGGGGATGTAGCTCAGAGGTAGAACACCCTGGGTTCAATCCCTAGTACCAAAAAAAAAAAAAGTTTCATGGTCAACAGACCATGAGGACCCAGAAGCAAGAAACTTGTGCAAGATAAGGAACCCGATATACAAGTTCCCCCAAATTAGGTTAGAAACTATAAATCTGTTTCATTCTTAGACAGACACAAAGGCCACAACACACTGCAACTGAAAAATCTAGAGGGGCAGAGGGGACAGCAGGAGAGGAGGCCGCATTACTCACCGGACCTCCCCAACAATCTGACCAGCAAGCCCCTGCAGGCTGTTCCGCAGCTCCTCTACCTCCCGCCGCAGTGTCACCAGACTGCTCAGCACAAACTCCAGGCGGTCCAGCACCTTCTCCTGCCCTTCCTGTGGAAAGCTGGGCAGCACCGCAGCATCCCCAGCCTCACCTGGGATGGCCCGCAACAGCATCACTGAAGGAAGGGAAACAGGAGACAGAGACACAGTCATGGAATATAGTGAGGAAAAGATGGTACACATAGCCAGGCGTGGTGGCGCACACTTGTAATCCCAGTACTTGGGAGGCTGAGACCAGAGGATCCAGTTCGTCGCCAGCTACTTAGTGAGGCCCTCCGCAACTTGGTGAGACCCTGTTTCAAATAAAAGAATAAAATAAGCCAGGCGTGGTGGCGCACACTTGTAATCCCAGTACTTTGGGAGGCGGAGACCAGAGGATCCAGGTTCGTGCGGCCAGCCTCAGCTCTCTCTCTCTCTCCCTGTCTCTCTCTCTCTCTCCTTAGTGGGGCCCTCTGCAACTTCGTGAGACCCAGTTTCAAAATAAAGTATAAAAAATAGGGCCGGGGGTGTAGCGCAGAGGTAGAACGCCCCTGGTTCAATCCCCGGTACCACAAAAAAAAAAAAGAATAAAATATAGGGCTGGGGGTGTAGCCCGGAAGTAGAATGCCTCTGGGTTCAATCCCCAGTACCGCAAAAAAAAAAAAAAAAAAAAGGGCCCTCTGTTCCAAGAACCTTCCACACCAGGGCTCTTCAGCAATGCTGCACACAGCAGATAATGTTAAATGCTTGCAAGGGTGTGGCACCTAGAAGGCAAGACAGTTGCCCTGCTAAAAGACAAACCTTTACCTGACCTTACAGTGTCAAATACCAGGTGGTCAATACCAACTACACAGCAAAACCAAAACTGAGCTCACTCAAATTCTGATCTCTCACTTCACAAAGAAGAGTAAAGAAAACTCAGTTTCTCTTGAGAACTTCATTTAGTATTATCAGAGAGGGATAAAGAAAAAAGTGGCAGTTACCAAGAAAAGGTGCACTGGAAAAAAGCCCATCCACATAACTTCAAAGAAGCACCATTACTAAGCCTCACGTACACAGTCCTAAACTGAGCTCTAGGTGAATTCCAACCGTGAAATGCTAGCAATTTTAGGCCCACCTAAGGCAACCGGACTGGAAAATGCAAAAAACAGGAAAGAAATTAGGAAGGTAGAACCCCAGAATAGGTGAGCAGAATGCTTTTTTTTTTTTTGGTACTGGGGATTGAACCCAAGGGTGTTCTAACTCCGAGCTACACTTTGAAGCACTTTTTATTTTTTATTTTGAAACAGAGTCTAAATTGCTGAGGCTGTCCTCCAACCTGTGATTCTCCTGTCTCAGTCTCCCAAGTACTGGGATTACCGCATGCATCTCCACACCTAGCTCCAGAAATCATTCTAAAAGGAAATCTAGTAACAATGTAGGCCAGACTATAATACATACTTCACAGTGCTCAAGAACGTAAAGCAAGAAAGATCCCTGGTAATGTGGCCACTTTCTCCCAACCTATTGCTAAGAAACTATAAATGAACAAAACACAAGGAATGCAAAGACAAGCACACCTACCATACCACATTTACCACATTACCAAATGTTGACGTCAGTTGCAATCTAAGGTGATAACTTTTGGAAGACTCTTCCAGAACTAACCTTTGCAAACCATCTGATGTTGGTAGGGAAAAAAAAAACCACTCATTTCCAATTAACATGGGGGTAAGACAATCCTAAAAGATCCTCCATCACATAAAAATAGGGGGAATGGTTTGAACCAGCCCTAGATGCTTTGATCAGAGGAGTTAAGGAGAAAGTTTTGCAAAATTGAAGGCACAACCCCTTTCAGCTGTGGCTGCTGGCGTCCAGCCACAGCCAGCTTCAGTTGCATGAGTGTGCTCCCAGCCCTGACTGAAACAGTACTGTGGAAAGTACACTGTTCCTGGTGACTACACCCAACCTTGCCACTTACACTATGACAACTTCGGGAAAGTTACACAATCTTTCTGAATCTCTATTTCTTCATAAGAAGGATAAGAAACAGATTGGTCTCCAAGTTCCCTTCAAATTCTCATATGTAAGCCAGGTGTGGTGGCAAATGCTTGTGGTCCCAGTACTTGGGAGGCTGAGACAGGTGGATTGCAGGTTCGAGGACAGCCTCGGCAACTCAGTGAGGCTCTAAGCAACTGAGTGAGACCCTGTTTCCACATAAGAAATAAAATCGGGCTGGGGGTGTAACTTGAAGGTAGAATGCCTCTGGGCTCAATCCTCAGCACCAAAAAAAAAAAAAAATCTAATATGTAACAACATATAAACTTCAAGACTTTTAGTTTCTACAAGGTTATTCCTTTTGTCTTCTTTTGGATCCTTCCTCTACTTATTATGCACCTCAGCCGACACTAATCAAGTGCCTTTAATACACAAAGCATTATTGTGGCCAGAACTAAAAGTGAAAGCTAAACAGACTTCTCAATATACTTTCCTGGGATTATGGAGGAAACAGCACAGAAAACGAAAACAGCTTTCCTTTTCGATAAGCTTTCCGAAAAAAATGAAATCTTCAGGAACCCTCCTCCGCTGACCAGTCCCACAGGCTCTGCCAAAGTCACCCCACACCCAGGTCCATCAGTCAGCAGTGACCTCGTTCTCAGGCCCCTTACCCTGGCGTCCCGGCTCTGAAGTCTGCGCAGAGTCCAGGGAATTGGGCAGGCTCTGGTTCCGGCCATGGCGCTGAGTCCGCTTCCATCGCTGGCTGTAAAGGACGCACAGGAATCCAAGGCCGGCGGCGGTGCCCAGCAACAGTGCAAGCCCCGCGCGGGCGCCGCCCAGGGCCCCTAGTTTAGACATGCTGCAGGTGCAGCCCACGCAAGTCACCGGAGCGAGCGAGCCGCAGGAGGAGAGGGAGAGATTCGTGAGCCTGGTCCTCCCATCCCCAAGGCCGAACCCGGGAGCTATCCCCTTGCCCACCCTCACCCCAATCCCGACCTAGAGCGCCACCAGCCCGGGGCCCTGACTACCGCGTCCCTCCCGTCCAACACGCCCCCTGACCCCGACCACAAAGCCCGGCTTCGGGGCTCTCAACCCCTACTTGGGCCTACTTCGGCCTCCCCACACTGCGGACCACAAACTCGCCGCCCAGGCTGCAAACTCCACGCCTGCCCCGCGCCCCCCGAAGCCGCTCTGGCCTGGCAGGAGATCATCTCAGACCCTTACCCGGCAGCCAGCCACCATGGTAGCAGCAGCAGCCGCCGCAGCCTCCCGCTGTCAATGACCGTGACGTCATTAAACGGCGCCACCTGCTCCATGCGCCGCAGGACGGCGCGGGAAGATGACCCACCCGGCTCCGCCTCTCGCCCGGTTCCTAGGGGCGGGGCCCAGGGGCGGGGCCAGCAGAGCGCGGGAAAGGAGAGCCTAGACACCCGGAAGCGAGGAAGGCTGGAAGGATTTTTTTTTTTTTTTTTTTTTTTGCGGTACTGGGGATTGAACCCAAGGGCATTTTACCTCCGAGCTACACCCCCAGCCCTATTTTTAAATTCTTTATTTTGAAACAGGGTCTCACTAAGTTGCAGAGGTCCTCACTAAGTAGCTCAGGCTGGCCGCGAACCCGGATCCTCCTATCTCAGCCTCCCAAGTGCTGGGATTACAAGCGTGCGCCACCACGCCCGGCTTTTATTTATTTATTTATTTATTTATTTATTTATTTATTTATGTACTCGGATTGGACCCAGGGGCATTCTACCTCTGAGCTACATCCCCAGCCCTTTTTATTTATTATTTTGAAACAGGGTCTCACTAAATTGCTGAAGCTGGCCCCAAACCAGCGATCTTACTGTCTCAGCCTCCCAAGTAGTGGGATTACAGACATGTACCTCCCCACCGGGTAAAATATTTTGGGCCTGCCGGGCCTGGTGGCACAAGCTTGTAATCCTAGTACTTAAGAGGCTGGGACAGGAGGATCACAGGTTCACTGCCAGCTTCAGCTACTTAGTGAGGCCCTCCACAACTTAGTGAGACCCTGTTTCAAAATAAAGAATAAAAAATAGGGCTGGGGGTGTAGCTCAGAGGTAGAATGCCCCTGGGTTCAATCCCCAGTACTGAGAAAAAAAAATATTTTGTGCCCGATGTCCTGCAGTAACACCACAGTCTGATCAACTGAGGTTCCATTTCCTTCTAATCACACGAGTTTACCTGATGCTCCGGGAATATGCTCAGCATATCTCATGCTTTCTACCTTCGCTTCTGCCTGCAAAGACCCCCTTCTCTACCTGGAAAACCCCCTTCTCTCTCTCCCCACCTTTTCCTAACAGTCTTAGCTTTGACTTCTTTTCATTTCTACTTAATAGTTAACGGATTTTCTACATAGACCATTTACTAAGCCCTAGACAATAGCTCGTTTAGCAGGTAAAAATTTGAATAGGTAAATCCCTGGGTTCCCCGGGCAGCTGCCGCCAATTGGATCACAAGCTCGCTTCCCAGGGCTTAGAGGTGCAGCTCGTTTGCTTAACATGCACAAAACCATAGGCTTGATCCCCAGCACCCCACAGCCTCCCGCCCCCAAAAACATATATATTTTTTTTTTTTTGCGGTACCGGGGATTGAATCCAGGGGCATTCTACCTCCGAGCTACACCCCCGGACCTATTTTTTATCCTTTTATTTTGAAACCGGGTCTCACGAAGTTGCGGAGGGACTTACTGTGCTCAGCTCTCTCGGGCTGGGCTGTGGAGGGGTGGGAAGGAGGTGGGAGCAAGTGCATCTCTCAGGTTGCCAGGGCTTTATTGCATTTGCAAAACCGGTCTGCAGATGCAGCATAAGATAGTGAGCTCTACCAGAACCCCCCACTGAACTGTTGACAGCCCTGGCAGCCTCACGCCTGCCAGATACCATCTTTAATATCCAAGGGGAAATGAATTCCCCCGGTTGGCCTGCTCATCTGGCCTCGCTTCTCACCACCATCAATTTATCTAGCAGAGCTGCCTCCCCAGTAAAGAGCAAAAATTATCCTTCTGCAACCGAGCTTTTCGTCCTGTGTGAGAAAGCACTGGCAAAGCGGCAGGTGCTTCATCCCCCTTTCCTTCCTTCCTTCCTCCAGTCATCTGGAGGAAGGAAACCAAACAATTACAAAAACCCAAAATGATATCTGAACCAGTTTTTTTTGAGGTACTGGGGGTGGAACCCAGGGGCATTCTACCTCCGACCTATACCCCCAGCCCTATTTTTTATTCTTTATTTTGAAACAGGGTCCCACTAAGTTGCGGAGAGCCTCACTAAGTAGCTGAAGCTGGATTTGAACCCCGATCCTCCCGTCTCAGCCTCCCAAGTACTGGGATTACAAGTGTGCGCCACCACGGCCAGCTGGCTTAAACCAATTTAAACAATCAGAGACCAACTCAACTTTCAGCCTCACCCAAATGTTTATTTTTTTTATTTTTTTTATTTTTTTATTTTTTTTGCAGTACTGGGGATTGAACCCAGGGGCATGGGTTCAATTGATGGATATAGGGACTCTTTCCAGATTTGGGCTAATTATGGTGCTGCTACAAACATTCTTGTACATGCAGGTGGTGCATTAGAGTGCGTCTTCTGAGGTTCGTACAGGAGAGGTTTGGCTGCATCATAGGGGCTGGCACGTTTGATTGTATCAGTCACACCAATTTGCAATGCCAATGGTAAATAGTGTTTCAGTTGATAGACATCACAACACTTGACATTTACTACTTATTTATTTATGGATCCTGCATTGAACCCAGGGCCTCAAATATGTTAGGCAATTGCTCTACCACTGAGCTACATCCCAAGCCCTTATTTTTTATTTTGAGACAGTTCTGGCTAAGTTGCCCAGGCTGGCCTTGAACTTGCAATTTTCTTGCCTCTGAGTAGCTGTGATTATGGGTGTGGCCACGGGGCCTGCCATAGTTATTTATTTTGGGGGACAGAATTTCACTATGTTGCCCACATTGGTCTCAAATTCCTGGGCTCAAAGGATCCTCTTCTCTCAGCCTCCCAAGTAGCTGGGACTACAGGCAAGCACCATGTCTGACGATACTTACAAATTTTAAAATTCTCATTTTCCTTTGTTGTTTGCTAATCTATAAAGCAGTATCTCACTGTGGTTTAAAATGTAATTTAATTTGCATTTCCAGGATTTTGATGATATCGAGTGTCTCATTACATGTTTACTGGTCATTTCTGTTTCTTGTTCTGTGATGTGCCTAGGCAAGTCAGTTGCCCCTGATTTGTAGGAGTTCTTCATAGGTCCTGGGCATTCATCTTTTCAGTTTTAACAAATACTTTGTTAAGTACAGATGAATGTACCTTATCCCTCTAGCTAAATTGTTAGTCCAGGGAGTAAAGGGCAGGGGTAGGAACTACAGAATAATAAATTAGACCAGATAAGTAAAACCCTATAGGACTGCCAGGTGTGGTGGTGCACACCTGTAATCCCAGTACTTGGGAGGCTGAGACAGGAGGATTGCAGGTTTGAGGACAGCCTCAGCAAGTAGTGGGACTTTCATCAACCTAGTAAGACCCTGTTTTAAAATAAAAATAAGTAGGACTGGGGGTGTAGCTCGGAGGTAGAATGCCCCTGGGTTCAATCCCTAGTATCACACACACACACACACACACACACACACACACACCCTATAAGATTAAGACTTCCTAATTCCCTTGCAGCTTTCTTCATGTCTATCAAAATGCTGGAGGCAGAGAATATGCCCATAAATGCCCCCTAAAGGAAGTGCACATATTTCCAGAGTGGGGAGGGAAGGTCACAGGTGGGGTTTTTTGTTGCTGTTTTGCCTTGCTTTTTAGAGAACCAATCACAACAAGGCAGATAAAGAAGGCTGAGCTGTCAGATTTGGCACCTTCAGATGAGGGCGTGGACGCTTGTCTTTGAACTCGCCGCCCTCAACCAGCAGGTGCGGGGGAAATTATTTCATTTGCCCCGGGAGTGGCTGTGTGATCTCCTGCGCATGCGCATCGTCTTTCCAGCCGCGCGTGAAGCTCCCCCAGAAAGCCAGATTCCATCCATTTGGTTGCTCCAGACTGGTACCTGGCCAAGTGCACAGTTTCTGTACAGACTTACCTGTAGGCCTACAGAAATGCAAGAATCCTCTGCACTAGGAGTTATAGTCCCGGAGGTGGGACTGCGTAGTGTGCTGGGGATGATATTTTAGCCTTGGCATTCAGGGCTAGCCACAAATCTCCTGCCCCTGCCTCCCGCGGCGAAGGGGTCTTTGGAGAATGTGTCTTGGGAGGGGATTGGGGGTCCACTAAGCCTCTCGGGGCGTCCCTGGGCGGGTGGGTGAGCCCTGCCTGGAGCGTCGTTCGCTCTCTGCTCCACTTCTCAGGGACGGGTGGGGACCCGCAAGACTGCGAAGCCTGGACGTGCTGCAGCAAGAGGGCGCGGGGCGGACAGGGCTCTCGACGCCGCTGTCGGGCAGCCCGTGGAGTGCGCGGGGACACCGGCGCACGGCGCTCCGCTCGGCCCGACGGCTCCGCGGGTGGCACCGGGTCCAAGTCCCGGCTCGGCGCGGGGCGGGCCGGACCTGGAGCGCCGGCGTGGCGCGCCCCTGATTGGCCGGCACCGCACGGGATCGGCGCCGCCGGCGGCGGGAGCGGGAGCCGCGGGGCGCGTCGCGGCGGGTCGCAGTGCCAACGGGAGGCTGGGGCGGGCGCCGAGCCCGGAGCGCCACCATGCCCTACCTGCTCATCAGCACACAGATCCGCATGGTGAGTACCGCCGCCCGCGGCTCGGCCGGACCCGGGCGAGGGCACAGCCGCCCCTTCGCGCGCCCTAGGAGCAGCGCCGCGGGGGCCGGACCCGGAGCCGCCCGACACACCCCGCGGCGGGGCGCCAGCTGCCCAGGCGGGCTCGGCGGCGCCCCCCGATCCGGCCCCCCACTGCCCGCGGGTCACCCGGGAGCTCAGGACTCTCACGTGCTGCACCCCGTGCCCTGCACGGAGCCGCTCCGCGCAAACAAACTGGAATAAACTGAGGGAAGGTTTGGGGAAGGAAAGGACGGGCGAAGGAGCTGAAACCCCTGTGCCAAGTCCCTGCCCGAACGCAGCTGCTGCAGCAGCACCCTAGGCCCTTGCAGGAAGGGCTAAGAATTCCCAGCTTGTGAAGGAAGGAGACAGCGATGGGCCTGGAGTGGCGATGGGGAGACCTCCCAGGAGCCAAGCGTCCTGTCTCCTTCTCCAGTCGCTGTTTGCTAATCTGGAAAAACAAAGTGCTGGTTGCCCTGGAAGCCCTTTTTAGCTTCCAGATGGTATGAGTGGGCCCCCAGCTGGGCAGCAGGGGCTCCTCTCCACCTTCTCACTCCCCGGTGCCCAGGGATCCAGCAGAGGGTGCGCAGCTCCCTAGGGATGAAGGAAAGAGTGCTTGGGTTCACCATATGACAGGAGAGGTCTGGGCAGTGCCCAGGGCAGTGGTTTGAGAACCTGTCACCTGTGCAGTTGTTAAAATGTGGATTCTTGGAACTCTTTCCCGGAGTTCCTGAAACACTTTCTGTGGATTGGGAATCGATACTTGGAAATATCCTCTTTAAATGATTCTTTTGTGTGTGTGTGTGGTACTGGGGATTGAACTCAGGGGTGTTTTACCTCCGAGCTATACCTCTAGTCCGATATTTTATTTTTTATTTGGAAACAGGTTTCATTAAGTTGCTGAGGCTGGCCCGGAACCTGCGATCCTCCTGTCTCAGCCTCCCAAGTACTGGGATTACAAGCATGTGCCACCACACCGGGCTCAAATGATTCTTTTTTTAAATTAGTGTGTGTGTGTATGTGTAACATTATATATATACACATGCTTATATATGATTGTCTCATTAGTTGCACATGGTGGTGCACACCTATAATCCCAGCTACCTGGGAGGCTAAGGCAGGAGGATTGCAAGTTCAAGGTATGTCTGGATTATAGCTCAGTGGGAGAAAACTTGTCTAGCATGTGTAAAGCCTCAGGTTCAATCCCAGTATGATATAGATAGATAATATATATACCAAAGAATTCACTAATTTTAGTGTATAATTCAATGGATTTATTGATTTTTAATTTGTTTTGTGGTACTGGGGATTGAGCCCAGGGGCATTCTACCTTCAAGCTACACCCCAGCCCTATTTTTATTTATTTATTTATTTATTTATTTATTTATTTATTTGTGGTACTGGGGATTAAACCCAGGGGCATTCTACCACTGAGCCACACCCCCAGTCCTATTTTTTATTCTTTATTTTGAAACAGGGTCTCACTAAGTTACAGAGGACCTCACTAAGTAGCTGAGGCTGGCCACGAACCCGATCTCTTGGGTCTCAGCCTCCCAAGTACTGGGATTACAAGCATGGGCCACCACGCCCGGCTATTTTATTTATTTTTATTTGAAACAGGGTCTTGCTAGGTTGATGAGAGTCTCACTACTTGCTGAGGCTGTCCTTGAACCTGTGATCCTCTTGTCTCAGCCTCCCAAGTACTGAAATTACAAGCATGTGCTGCCACACCTGGCTAATGGTTTTAAAAGCATATTCAGGACAGCCTCAGCAAGTAGTGAGACTCTCATCAACCTAGTGAGACCCTGTTTCAAAATTAAAAATAGGGCTGGGGTTGTAGCTCAGAGGTAGAATGCCCCTGGGTTCAAAACCCAGTGTCACAAATAAATAAATAATACATAAATAAATAAAAACATATTCAGAGTTGAACTATCACCATAATCAATTTTGGAACAAAATTTCAAACACTCCCAAAAGAAATCCTGTGACCCCCAGCCATCACTCCTCATTTCCCCAACTCCCTCAGCCCTCACCCACCCACCTACTTTCTGCTGTTCCATATGGTTTCCTGGGTCTGGCTTCTTTCACTTATATGTTTCCAAGTTTCATCCATATTGTAGCATGTAACAGTGTGTCATTATCATCATCATCATTATTATTATTTTGTGATACTGGGGACTGTACCCAGGGGCATTCTACCTCTGAGCTACACCCCCAGCCCTTTTTATTTTTTTTTTGTTTTTGTTTTGTTTTTAAAACAAGGTCTAGCTAGGTTGCTGTGAGTCTCGCTATATTGCTGAAGCTGTCCTTGAACCTGTGATCTTCCATTTCAGCCTCCCAAGTACAGGGATTACTGGTGTGTGCCACAATGCCTGGTTGCATCATTACTTTTTTTGTGTGTGTGTGGTACTGGGGAGTGAACCCAGGGGCATTCTACCTCTGAGCTCCACCCCCAGCCCAATTTTTTTATTTATTTTGAAATAGGGTCTCACTAAGTTGCAGAGGGCCTCACAAGTTGCTGAGGCTGGCCACAAACCTGCGATCCTCCTGTCTCAGCCTCCCAAGTACTGGGATTACAAGCGTGCGCCACCACACTCGGCTGCATCATTATTTTTTTGTGTGTGTGTGGTACTGGGGATGGAATCCAGGGGCATTCTACCTCTGAGCTACACCCCCAGTCCTATTTTTTATTCTTTATTTTGAAACAGGGTCTCATTAAGTTGTGGAGGGCCTCACTAAGTAGCTGAGGCTGGCCGCGAACCTGCGATCCTCCTGTCTCATCCTCCCAAGTACTGGGATTATAAGCGTCCGCCACTACGCCTGGCTGCATAATTACTTTTTTTTTTTGTGGTACTAGGGATTGAACCCAGAGGCATTCTACATCCAAGTTATACCCCCCTGCCCGATTTAATTTCTTATTTGGAAACGGGGTCTCGCTAAGTTGACGAGGCTGGCTTCAAACCTGTGATCCTCCTGTCTCCGCCTCCCAAGTACTGGGATTACAAGCATGCGCCACCATGCCTGGCATGCATCATTACTTTTTTTTTTTTTGCGGTGCTGGGGATTGAACCCAGGGGGATTCTACCTCTGAGCTCCACCCCCAGCCCTATTTTTTATTCTTTATTTTGAAACAGGGTCTCACTAAGTTGCGGAGGGCCTCACTAAGTAGCTGAGGCTGGCCGTGAACCCGGATCCTCCGGTCTCTGCCTCCCAAGTACTGGGATTACAAGCGTGCGCCACCATGCCCGGCGCATCATTACTTTTTAATGCCAAATAAGATTTCATTGTTAGGCTATACTACATTTTGTTTACCCATTCATCAATTGACAAACACACTCAGGTTGTTTCCACCTTTTGGCTATGAACATTTGTGTAAAACTTTTTTGGTTTTGTAACTCAGGAAGTTTACCTGCCTGTGTACAAGTTTTTTTTCTTTTTCCCTTTGGGGGGAATACTGGGGATTGAACCCAGGGGCATTCTACCTCCAATCTACACCTCCCACCTCCAGCACTTGGTGTATGTTATAGGGAATTGATCCCAGAGGCATTCTACCTCCCAACTACATCCCCAGACCTTTTCTATTTTTATTTTATTTTGTATGTGTGTATGTATGTGTGTGGTATTGGGGATTGAACCCAGGGGCATTCTACCTCTGAGCTACACCCTCAGCCCTATTTTTTATTCTTTATTTTGAAACAGAGTCTCACTAAGTTGCAGAGGGCCTCACTAAGTAGCAGAGGCTGGCCACGAACTCGGATCCTCCAGTCTCAGCCTCCCAAGTACTGGGATTACAAGCATGTGCCACCACGCCCGGCTGACCTTTTTTATTTTTTTTTTTGAAACAGGGTCTTGCTAGGTTGCTGAGAGTCTCGCTTTGCTGAGGCTGGTCTTGAACCTGCAATCTTCCTGTCTCAGCCTCCCAAGTACTGAAATTACAGTACTTGGTGGAGAGCACCACCACACCTGGCTCCGGCCCTTTTTTAAAAATATTTTTCACTGGGCGTGGTGGCGCACGCTTATAATACCAGTACTTGGGAGGCTGGGACAGGAGGATCGCAGGTTCAAGGCCAGCCTCAGCTACTTAGTGAGGCCCTCTACAACTTAGTGAGACCCTGTTTCAAAATAAAGAATAAAAAAATAGGGCTGGGGGTGTAGCCTGGAGGTAGAGTGCCCCTGGATTCAATCCCCAGTACCAAAAACTATATATGCATATATGTGTGTGTGTGTGTGTATGTGTATTTTTTTTTATTAACCAGGCATTGTGGTGCATGTTTGTAATCCTAGTACTTGAGAGGCTGAGACAGGAGGATCACTCATTTGCGGCCAGCATCAGCAACTTAGGCCCTATTTCAAAATAAAAAAAAATAGGACTGGGGGTGTAGCTCAGAGGTAGAATGCCCTGAGTTCATTCCCCAGTACTACAAAAATATATATATAAGCCGAGCATGGTGGCACACGCTTGTAATCCCAGTACTTGGGAGGCTGAGACAGGAGGATCCAGTTTCGCGGCCAGCCTCAGCTACTTAGTGAGGCCCTCCGCAACTTAGTAAGACCTGGTTTCAAAATAAAGAATAAAAAATAGGGCTGGGGTTGTAGCTCGGAGTTAGAATGCCCCTGGGTTCAATCCCCAGTACCGCAAAACTATATATGTGTGTGTGTGTGTGTGTGTGTGTGTGTGTGTGTGTGTGTGTATATATATAT
>PVJS01030251.1:0-24223 GCA_004027185.1 Glis glis | reverse complement strand
TGTGTGTGTGTGTAAATTTGGGGTCATGCTGACAACTCTGGCTGCCCCCTAGTGGAGGGACTGAGTAATGGAAGCCAGCGTGGCAGACCTGGCTGTGGTCCTTGGATTGCTTTTGAGGTTTAAAGGGCGTGAGGGCTTTGCCTGCTTGAGGTGTGGGCTCTGATTTAGAAACAGGCGAGTTACCCTAAGTGGATGAGAGTCTCCGTATGCAGAGATGGGGGCCAGGGGGGTCCAAAGAGAAGGAAGAGCGGGAGCAAGGGCGAGAGGGAGGGAAGGTCGCCCCCACCCCCAGCCCACCGGGGACCCTGGGAGCTCTTCACACACCTTGGCCTGGGCTCTCGTCAGTCCTGGCCAGGGTGTCCCCACCAGCAGGCACCTCACAGTCCACAGGAAAATACCCACCACTGTCAGAAATGCCCACGGTGCTGGGGACCTTACCTACCCCATGCCATTTACACCTTGTTCCAGTCCCAAGGGGTAGGTCTTAGGAATGAAGTCTACTGCACAGAGGAGAGCGAAGCTCAGAGAGGTAAGTAACTTGCCCAAGGTTGCACAGCCATTAAATAGCCTAACTAGACCTAGCGCTGTGTATCCTTTCCTCTCCACAATTCTTTTTTTTTTTTTTTTTTTGCGGTACCGGGGATTGAACCCAGGGGCGTTCTACCTTCGAGCTACACCCCCAGCCCTATTTTTTATACTTTATTTTGAAACCGGGTCTCATGAAGTTGTGGAGGGCCTCACTAAGTAGCTGAGACTGGCCGCAAACCCGGATCCTCTGGTCTCAGCCTCCCAAGTACTGGGATTACAAGCGTGTGCCACCACACTCAGCTCTCTCCATAATTCTTTAAGACCAAGGTGGGGAAGGGGAGGGTGGAAAGAGTTAAACACCCAAGATAAGCAAACACAAGCTCTTCCCTGGTTTTCAGGCCAGCCCTCCCCCTCTACCCAGGTTGCTGTCTGGCCTGGGCCCCCCGCCGGCCCCCCACCGGCCAAAGGCAGGAAGGAGGCACAGATGGCAGGCGGGGACCAGGCCCCCAGCCAGGCTTGCCCAGCTGTCGCTTTGGAGAGTACCCTGAGCCTCGTCCTCCTCCAGCTCCCGAACAATTGGGCGTCGGCCAGCCTGGCCCCAGCTGTTCCTCTCCCAGGTCCAGGGCGCCACAGCCCCATCAGGCCTTCATCTCCAGGGAGGAGAAACACTGACTCCCAGCACGTCAGAGCCAGCAAGACCTCGGAGGACAACTGGCCCGACATCTCCTTTCACCTATGGGGAAACTGAGGCCCAGAAGGGCAAAGGGACTTGCTGAGGTTACGAAGAACCAGGCAGAAGCCAGGCTGACTACCAGGGAAACTTAGGGTTTTGGGGTGCTCACAAAACTGAGGGGTGCTCAGGCTGGCTGCACTGCCCACCAAACTTCAGCTAGACCAGCCCTGCTTGTCTTGATTTTATTCTATCTATCTATCTATCTATCTATCATGTATCTATCTATCATCTATCATCTATCTATCGATCTATCATCTATCAATCTATCTATCAATCTATCTATCATCTATCTATCTATCATCTATCATCTATTTATCTATCTACCTATCTATCATCTATCTATTTATCTATTTATTTTTTGGTACTGGAGATTGAATCCAGGGGTACTCAAACACTGAGCTATAGCTCCAGGTCTTTTTATTTTTTATTTTGAGACAAATTCTCACTAAATTACCCAGGTTGGTCTTGAACTTGCAATGCTCCCGCCTCAGTCTCCCAAGTCACTTGGGATTACAGGCCTGTGCCACCATGCCCTGTTAGTTCTGATTTTATACAATGACATTCTCCCGTGGTTTTGTTTCTGGTGTCTGGTGTCTTTAACCTTAGTGGGTCCACTGACCCCTTCAGGATCTGTGAAGTTGGGTAGAACAATTACATCTATATTTTCACTAGCCTCTCGCTGAAATCTCACAATTTCTTTGTTTATAAATGTAGAAGCCAAGCGTGGTGGCACACACTTGTAATCCCAGAACTTGGGAGGCTGAGAGGGGAGGATCACAGGTTCGTGGCCAGCTTCAGCAAGTAGTGAGACTCTCATCATCCTAGTGAGACCCTGTTTCAAAATAAAAATAAAATACGACTGGGGTGTAACACAGAGGTAGAATGCCCCTGGGTTCAATCCCCAGCACCACACACACACACACACACACACACACACACACACATAGACAACACGCCCCAATAGGATTGGCCCAACCTATAATGTTTTCATCAGCAGACATCACAGTTATGCTCAGACTGCATCTACTGCTACCTCAGAATACTGCTTATGCTCACCGCTTCTCTGAAATTACAGGAGTTATTAGGGTCCCACTTGCCCATGTTATTTAGTGCATTAATATAAAAATGTAAGCCGGGCGTGGTGGCCCACACTTGTAATCCCAGTACTTGGGAGGCTGAGACAGGAGGATCCAAGTTCGCGGCCAGCCTCAGCTACTGAGTGAGGCCCTCCGCAACTTAGTGAGACCCTGTTTCAAAACAAAGAATAAAAACACAGGGCTGGGAGTGTAGCTCAGAGGTAGAATGCCCCTGGGTTCAATCCCCAGTTCCACCAAAAAAAAATGCTTATACTACATTATTATCACCATCCTGGTGTACATTTTGATAACTATATTTCAATAGAATTGGTTTCCTTTGTAATCCTTTTATGTACCTAAAACCTTTATTCTATGAAGGGGTCCCTGGGATTTTCTAGACTGCCAAAGGGGTCTATGCCTGCTTCCCAACCCCAAAAGCAAAGGACCTGTTTTATGTGAACAAAAGTCTCCAGTATTAGAAACTAAAGTTTTAAAACTTTAGTTTAAAACTATGCTATATCTGTGCTAAATCTTGGAAAATTGAGGCAGGATTCCCAAGAGAGGAAGGAGTCAGACTGTGGGGGAGGCGCTTGGGTGGGAGGCCCTACAGGATGCCAGGCACCTCCCAGGCTTGGTATAACATCTCACCAAACCTCAGCATGGACTGGGAGTTGTACTAGCATTTCTCCTTCTTTGCAGCAGAGGAAACTGAGGCACGGACCAGTTAGGTAACAGGACTGAAACACGCAGCTAATAAATGGTGGAGCTGGGATTTGAACCCAGAACATCCAAGGCCAGACCCTGTCTACCTAATCACTGGGCACACTGCTGCCCTGTCTGGGTAGAGAGACGCCTCTGCGGTGTTGCTGCCTCCTGGTGCCTTTCTCCGTAAGAGTGGGTGATTGATTAGATGAGTCCCTGAAGAGTTTTCTGTCCTGATCAATTGCTTGACGCCTGCAGCACTAAGTAGCTGTGCAACCCTGACTGAGTCCCTTGCCCTCTCTGGGACCCAGCGCCTCCATCTATAAATTGCAGAGTTCTAGGCATTGCCACTCCCTTTCTTCCCCCTCCCACGTTCACCTGAGGACCCACTTGGAAACTTAGGCACAGGTTGCTTAGCAACTAAAATCAAGGTCTTGGCTCAGTGGATTGGAAAGGGGGAGGACACAGGAGAAGCAGAAGGGCTTTGAGAGCCTAATGTCACAGAGTCAGCTCTTGTCCCAAGAGGCTGTGAATGCTGTGACCAACCCCCTCCCCATCAAGGGGACCTTTAAGAGCCTTGGGTTGAGGCGGGGGCAGGGACATGGGGAAGGCCATTCAGAAATGGAAACCACCCCAGGACTACATCAGACCCGGAGTTTCTCAGGCAAGACAAACAGACCATCATTGTTCTGGAAGCTGCCATGAGAAGGGCCAGGGCCGGGGTCTTGGGCAAGGCCTCTAGGCCAGCCAGGTCACCTCGATCCGCTCCCCACACCGCTCCTGCACCCTAGGTTGCTTTTGTTCCTGAAGTGCATCTCAGACCCTGCAGTGGGCGGACTCCATCGGCCTCTCCTGGGGGGGTTGGAGATGCTGCCCCTCTTGGAAGACCTCGCTACCACTGAAATTCCATTGGCCACACAGTCCTCTGGGGCTCCTGAGGTCTCACCCTGACAAAAGTCACTGTCATCACAACACCCTGGTGGGTGGGACTTTGGACTCTGAGAAGTGGTGGAGTTCTAGATTTTCTGGAAAGGGGCAGAGGGTGCGGGCAGGTCCTGCAACCTTGCATAAGGTGTGCCCCCCCCCCCCCGGGACCAGGATTCGTCATGGACACAGTCAGATACTTAGACCTGTGAATACTGGCCCTGGTGACTCTCATGTTGTGTTAATGTCAGCCCCGAACTGGGGCACCGAGGGTCTGTCCGTGAGGACTGGATGGCTTCAGGCTGGCTCAGACTCATGCCAGGTCAACGGGCTTTGCTTCCATCTGAGCCAAGCAGACTGCAGAGAGCCCTGTCCCCAGTGCCCAGCACCCTTTTCCTCCTGCCAACCAGGAGCTTCTAAGAGTAAGATGCTGGGCACAATGGCACACGCCTATAATCCTAGTACTTGAGAAGCTGAGACAGGAGGATGGCAGGTTCGAGGCCAGCCTCAGCAACTTAGGGAGGCCCTGTTTCAAAATTAAAAAATAGGGCTAGGGGTCTTACCTCTCTCAGAGATAGAATGCCCCAAGGTTCAATCCCTAATAACAATAGAAGCAATGCAGCTAGAATTTAATGAGCACTTGCTGCATGCGGACACTGTTTTAAAACCTTTACATGCCTTATCCCATTTACCCTGGCAGACGGCCAGGCCCCAGGGAAGCGGGCAGGCTGACCTCAGAGGTGTAGCACCAGGCTCCCATCTGGCCCAGGCCCCTTCCCAAGCCCTGCCACCTCTGGCACTGGACCTGGTATAGCCACATCGTCACACTTCTCGGAGGCCCTGTGCCACCCACCCTATTCCCTTTTAGGCAAAATGGCTTCACCGTGTGTGCCAGGGATGCCCAGGGGCTGGACGACACAGGCAGGAGCAGGAAGACCAGAGACAAGCCTCCCTTGCTGGCTGCAGGCTCCAGGGCGCCTGGGCTCGACGCTGGGGCTGGGTGGGTGCTCTTGGCATCGCCATAGCACACAGTGACCGTGCACCCAGTTTGTACCAGGTGTT
This sequence comes from Glis glis, assembly GCA_004027185.1. Taxonomy (NCBI): domain Eukaryota; kingdom Metazoa; phylum Chordata; class Mammalia; order Rodentia; family Gliridae; genus Glis; species Glis glis. The sequence goes on along the minus strand of PVJS01030251.1, from coordinate 19,198 downwards.
TTACACAGCACCTTATTTACTCAGCACCTTCAGAAACAAGCACCATTAGTAGTTCATGATAGGGAGACTGAGGCACAGAGCTATTACATGCCTGGCGTCGTACAACCAAGGGATGCAGCTCTAATTCCCCAAAGTGTGTGAGGCTCCAGGCCTTGGATGGCAAATGGGGAGCAGATTGAGCAGACCCGGCTGCCTTGGGCCCACAGCCTGAGCCCAGAGCCTGAGGTCAGGGTCCTTGAGAAGCAGCCTTGGCTCTCCAGGAATGAGAGCCTGGAGGTAGAGGGATGGGTTCTCCCACCTCCCAGGACAGCCACGTAGCCAGGCTGCATCCCCGCCCCAGGACCCCAAATCCAAAGGACGCCCATCCCATAACCTTGAAATGAATTCAGGCAGCGGCACTTCCACTTCGCCTCACTCTTCTCAAACATAAGCAGCCATTCTTCCAAAAATGGGAAAAATGCAAAGCAAGGCTGTCAATCCCGGCCCCAGTCAAATGGAACAAGTTGCAACTTCTCCCTCTCTGCAGCTTGCAGCGCAGGCTCCCCCTTCCCCAAAGTCGCTCACTGCACAGCCAGCCCGTCACGGCTTTGAGATGCAAATTGCACCAGGCAGAAGGCGGCTTGAAGAACAAAGAGCCACCGAGAAGCCATCTGAAAAATGGATTTGGAAAAGGCTCTCGGAAGGGGGGGGGCAGCGGGGCAGGGACAAAGATTCCAAAAGATTCCACGCTTTTTTTTTTTTTTGCGGTACTGGGAATTGAACCCAGGGGCATTCTACCTCTGAGCTGCAGCCCCAGCCCTATTTTATTTTTTATTTTGAAACAGGGTCTCACGAAGTTGCAGAGGGCCTCACTAAGTAGCTGAGGCTGGCCACAAACCCGGATCCTCTGGTCTCGGTCTCCCAAGTACTGGGATTACAAGCGTGCGCCACCACACCTGGCTTCCCCTTTCCCCCCTTTTTTAGTGAAGAAACAGATTTTTTGTGCATGTGTGCAGTACTGGGGATTGAACCCAGGGGCATTCTACCTCCAAGCTACACCCCAGCTCTTTTTTTTTTTTTTTGCGGTACCGGGGATTGAACCCAGGGGCATTCTACCTCCGCGCTACACCCCCGGCCCTATTTTTTATACTTTATTTTGAAACCGGGTCTCACGAAGTTGCGGAGGGCCTCGCTAAGTAGGGGGGGGGGAAGAGAGAGAGAGAGAGAGCTGAGGCTGGCCGCGAACCTGGATCCTCCAGTCTCTGCCTCCCAAAGTACTGGGATTACAAGCGTGTGCCACCACGCCCGGCTTCTATTTTTTATTCTTTATTTCAAAACAAGGTCTCACTAAGTTGCAGAGGGCCTCACTAAGTAGCTAAGGCTGGCCGCGAACCTGCGATCCTCCTGTCTCAGCCTCCCAAGTACTGGGATTACAGGTGTGCGCCACCACGCCCGGCTTCACTCTTTTTTTCTTTTTCTAATCGTGGAGAAGAGGTTGGAGGAGCGCCATGCTGATCGTAGGGGAGGTACAGAGGTCTGCAATGGGCACCAAGGCTTTGCACCACCCAGGAAGTTGGGTTTTATTACAGTCCTCCACACTGGCCTGGCACCCCCACCCTGCCCTTCTTTTAATACCAGGACTCAAACATGCTGTGAGCCAACGGAGCTAATCGGCCCACCAATTTCTGGATTTCTGCAGCCGGGGCAGCAGGCAAGACCTTTCCAAGGGGCTGCCAGGACCAGCAAAGAGAAAACCCTAGCTAGGGGGAGAGGTGGACTGTGCCCCTGAGACCTGGCCTCATGTCAGCCCAGCGCCACCTTGCTGAGCATTGACTCTGCCTGCCCTGTGCCAGCCCCCATGCAAACCAGACATGTCCCCTGCCCCCAGGGCTCTCAGTCCAAGAAAGGCAGCTCACTGGAATGTTAACTCCATGTGGAGCCAGGCCTGGTGGAACACACCTGTAATTCCAGTACTTTGGAGGCTGAGACAGGAGGATTGCAGGTTTGAGGCCAGTCTCGGCAATTTAGCGAGACCCCGTTTCAAAATTAAAAATAAAATAGGGCTGGGGGTGTAGCTCAGAGGTAGAACGCCCCTGGGTTCAATCCCTAGTACCACAAACAAAAACAAAAACAAAACAAAACAGAAAACCCCAGCTCCATATGGAGAAGGACTTGGTCTTGTTTACTGTTACATTCTGGTCCAGGAACTGTGAGCCAGACATTGTAGGTGCTCAGTAAACATTTGTTGTATGAATGGGTGGATGGATGGATGGATGGATGGATGGATGAGCCACCCAGAAAACAAGAAGCATGTAGGACATGTTCTAACAGCACTAAGCACAAACTCCCTCCAGATGGGCACTGGGATGGGAAAGGCTTCCCGGAGCTGGCAACGTCTGAGATGGGCCTTGAGGGAGGAGAAGGAGCCGTTCTTGTACGCGCTGCCTACCAGCACACTTGTGAGGACAGACTTGAATCAAATGGTATTAGAAGGGAACAGAACTTGAGAGTTAAAATGAGCCACGGAGAGCATGTGGTCCAAGCCCATCATTCTGCAGAAAGGAAAACTGGGGCACAGGAAGGAGAGGTGACTCGCCCAGAGTCACACAGCACCTGAGTGGCAAGGCGGGAATCCAAGCCAGGAGCCCGAGCCCCTAGTCACCACCCCGAGCCGCTGTCCAGGGATGTCTGCTCACTGAGGAGCCTCCAGAGCCTTCCTACCCCACCCCTGTGGGCCCGGGAGAGCTGCGGCCACCGGCCACCGCCTGGCCCTGGTCAGGCCTCCCTCCTATAGATCAGAGATGGCAGAAGCTGATTAGGTGGGGAGAAGGCAGAGCCCCAGGGCCAGTCACTGAGGGGGAAAGGAGACTGAGACTGGCCAAAGTGGGCAGGAGGCAGGGGGATGTAGGATGAGCCAACCGGGAGCCCATGCCCAGTATCCCAGCCCCAGAACTGGGCAGCGCTCTAAAGCAGAGTTGCTAGTTACCTTCATTATACGCAGCTAAATCTGAGCTTTCTGTAACCAGGATGCCAGATTCCAGAGAATGCAATATGCCCCACCATTTGTAGCCACCATCAGGGGCATGTGAGAGACTCACATTCCAAAGCTCCCCCACTCCCCATGGAATTGGGACCCTGGCAGGACCCTCCAGAGAACGCCCACCCACCAGCCTGCCAGAGGGTACCCACTGGGCCTCTGAGACCAGGCCTAATGGTACTTGAGCCGGGTCCTTGTCCCCTGATTGAAGGAAAGATGTTATGTCACCAGGGTTCCAGAGCCCCTCCTGCCTCCTCTGCTGACCAGACCTGTCGCCTCATTTCCTCAGAGAGAAAGTGCCCCCACAACCTGCGGTCCCCGCACGGAGTTTAGGAGCCGCCCACTCTTCAGGCTGCCAGAAGATATGTGCGTGGGCTGACACATCAGAGGAGCTCAGGAAAGTACCTGCTGAGTCCCTGTTCAAGGCATGTCTGTAGAGATGCTACCCCCGGACCCTCTGTGAGGTGGCGGTCACGCGGCTGGGAGAGCCCTAGTTTTATTTATTTATTTATTTATTTCGCGGTACTGGGGATTGAACCCAGAGGCGTTTTACCTCCGAGCTACACCCCCAGCCCTATTTTTTATACTTTATTTTGAAACTGGGTCTCACGAAGTTGCGGAGGACTTCACTAAGTAGCTGAGGCTGGCCGCGAACCTGGATCCTCTGGTTTCGGCCTCCCAAGTACTGGGATTACAAGCGTGCGCCACCACGCCCGGCTAGCCCTGGTTTTAAATTCAGACACTGCTGTTTGTGTGCTGTGCAGTCTGAGAGGAGTCACTTGGCTTCTCTGAGCCTGCTTCTGCATCTGCAAATGGGAAGGATAAATACTTTCATTGAGGGACTTGAAATAAGATTCAAAAAGAGCAGGTAGCCAGGCATGGTGGCACACGCTTGTAATCCCAGTACGTGGGAGGCTGAGACAGGAGGATCACAGGTTCGCAGCCAGCCTCAGCTACTTAGTGAGGCCCTCCGCAACTTAGTGAGACCCTGTTTCAAAATAAAAAAATAAAATAGGGCTGGGGGTGTAGCTCAGAGGTAGAATGCCCCTGAGTTAAATCCCCAGTACTGAAAAAAAAAAAGAGCAGGTATATGAGGCCCTTAAAAGCTTCCCAGGTGACCCTAGCATGCAGCCTGGGCTGGGTTGTGGGGAGAAGCCAGCCACACTCCTGCTGACACCCACGCCATGATTCCTTCCTGCCTAGCAGGTGCCAGTTGGGGTGCCAGGTATCCGCACCTCCAGCCCTGGTCTTGCAGCCTGGCTCTGGGAGGAGACCAGCAGACTGGTGGGGTGCAGCAGGAACGGGCGGTGCTCCTGGGGAGGCCCTGTGGTTAATCAGGCTGCTAGGCACAGTGCCGGGTCCTGGAATATTCATAAGGCCCCTCCAGCTGTGCCAGGCAATCAGGGTGCTGATTGCTCCCCCATCTGCAGCTTAACATTCCGCTCCAGAGAGGCGAGAGCTGGAAGCTGCATGTTAACTAGGGAAAAAGAGGCGCGGCCTGAACCCAAGGGAGGAAGACAAATCCTCTCCTTCAAGACCTGCTAGCGGCCAGCTGGTTTGGGGAGCAGCGCCTGCTGTCTCTGCAGCCTCAGTTTCTCCAAGTGTGAAACAGGAATGGCTCTAGCTGTCTAGGGTCTAGCTGGGAGGTTTGATTAAAAAAGAGTTTGTTGTAACACAAAGTTGCTGTTTACTGGAAGAGGTGTGTGTGTGTGTGTGTGTGTGTGCGCCCGTGCATGTGCGCATGTGTGTGCATGTTACTAGGGATTGAACCCAAAGGCATTCTGCCTCCAAGCTATACCCCCAGCCCTTTTTATTTTTTGCTTTGAAACAGGGTCTCACTAAGTTGCTGAGGCTGGTCTTGAATCTGTGATCCTCCTGTCTCAGACTCTCAAGTATTAGTGTCAGAGGCGTGCACCACCATGCCCTGCCTGGAAAAAAGTTTTTCATCACAAATACTGAAATCATCAGCAAGCTGGCTTCCAGGGAGTCTGAACAAAGGCAGAGACGCTCCCTGGAAGGTTCTGAGTTCCCTAGGAAGGCTCGGCCCTGGGGTCCTGGGCAAGTTCTAGCCTCTTCTAGCTCAAGCCTCTCAGAGAAGCAAGGGAGGGATAAGAAGGGACCCTTGAGGGTAGAGGGGAAAGTTCTTAGAAGAGCTACCGATGCAGACGGTTTTCTGTGGCCAGCCAGTTGCTCGGAACAATAATCTGGTGCCATTTAGCACAGGGACAAGAGTGTACCATTGAGTTCCCAGCTCAAAATTAATGCTTAAAGCCATGACTTGGAGTCACCAAGAAATGGCCAAAATATTTTCTGTGTTTGTATAGAATAATATACAAAATTCTTTTGGGGCAGATTTCTATCAAATTGAAGGGGGAAAACTGAAAGCTAAAAAAATACTTAGCCTTCTCTTTCCTAAAACGTGGTGGATGTGGACAGCTCCTCTCTCCTGTCATCTGCCGATAAATGAGGGGACTTGAATTTGGCATCACTGTTACTGAACATAGCCCTGCCCGCCTCTCCCCGCCAGCACCAGCCAGGTGCCCCGCAGCACACTGCCCACAGGCCCAGCCCTGACCATGGGGCCAGAGACTGAGCTGGACCCAGACAGCAGGGGTGCCCTGATTCCTAAGCAGCCCCTCTGTTGAAGGTGTGACCCTGCTGTGCGTGGTTCCCAGAGTCTCAAACTAAATGCAGCTCTCTGATCCTGAGCGCCTCACCTCCCGATCCCAGAACTGCCTCACCTCCACACACTCATGGTGGGCATGGGTTTGGTATGAATTCTCTTTAGCGAGCTCATAGTCGTGTGTTACTCTGGAGAAAACATTTGCTGCATGCGCATCAGGATGCTGAAGTTGGAGGTAGAGAAAGGGCCATGGGATAGGAGGGGTCGCAGGTCCAGCCTGGGGCGGCCTCACGGAGCCTGCTGGAGCATGCAGAGTGGCCACTCCCAGGGCTGGGGCCCTCTGAGGCCCCAGGGGCTCCCTCCTCATGCCCGCAAGTTGCATTTACTGCTTTTTTTCTAAAGCACAGAACATTAAGTGCTCGCTGTAAAAAATTTAGAAAATATGCCAAGGAAAAAGGAGAAAATCTGAGGTCACTCATGATTCTAAAAGTGGAGGCAGCCACCTTTAACACTGAGAGTGTCTTTTCCAGACACATAGATGGTTAGATAGGTATTTTTTAATGTGATTAATCATATGCTGCCTCCCCCCCACACTTGTATCATAGCTTTCTTTCAGTAAATACCCCTCTGTGGTTTTCAAAGGGGTCCTCGGACCCCTATAGAGATCTTCAAGATCTTTTCCGGAAATCCATTGAGTCAGATTTTTTTCATGACTAAGACAATGTGCCTTTCCCTCATTGTCTCATGGGTGCAGGGTGGAGTTTCCTAGAGGCTACCCGATGTGTGATACTGAGACAGGTTGATGCAGAAGCAGACATGAGAATCCAGCCCTCTTCTATCACGCCAGACTAATATATTAATGAGATTTGCAAAAGCATAATATAATACTATTCTTCAATTAGCTTTTTTTGTTTTGGAAAATATAGTTATTTTTCATAGAAATGTGTTTTCCAGTAGAACATGAGATGGGTTTATTATCATCATTTTTGAGTGAATTAATAAATATGTGGGGTTTTTTTGCGAAACTAAGGATTGAACCCAGGGGCATTCTACCTTTGAGCTAAACCCCCAGCCCTATTTTTTATTCTTTATTTTGAAACAGGGTCTCACTAAGTTGCAGAGGGCCTCACTAAGCAGCTGAGGCTGGCCAAGAACCCGGATCCTCTGGTCTCAGCCTCCCAAGTACTGGGATTACAAGCATGCGCCACCACGCCCAGCATAAATATAAATACGTTTTTTTGTGTGTGGTTTTTTTTTGCGGTACTAGGGATTGAACCCACACCCCCAGCCCTACTTTTTATTCTTTATTTTGAAACTGGGTCTCGCTAAGTTGCGAATCACTAAGTAGCTGAGGCTGGCTGCGAACCTGGATCCTCCAGTCTCAGCCTCCCAAGTACTGGGATTACAAGTGTGCGTCACCACACCCGGCTGAATATGTTTTTTTAAGATCCATATTCATTTTGAAGATGTTAAAAATTGATAGAAACAAGACCTCTTTAGGGTTCTTTTTTTTTTTGGTAGGTACTAGGGATTGAATCCAGGGGCATTCTATCTCCAAGCTATGCCCCCAGCCCTTATTATTATTATTTTTTTTTTTTTTTTTGCGGTATCAGGGATTGAACACAGGGGTGTTCTACCTCCGAGCCACACCCCAGTCCTATTTTTTATCTTTTATTTTGAAACCAGGTCTCACGAAGTTGCGGAGGGCCTCACTAAGTAGCTGAGGCTAGCTGCGAACCCGGATCCTCAGGTCTCCACCTAAGAAATGTGTTTCCCTACTTCCTTATGATGGCCCTGCAGTTTTTCACTGTTACAAAATGCTGTGCAAATCACTAAGTACTTATGTAAAGAGAAAACTTCTTGATGTGAGAAAAAACAATGGAAAACTACTGTCAGTGTGAGCCATCTTTATCATGATTGATCAAGTCACACACTGTATCACAGAATGTGGACAAATAAAGATAAAACATGTGTATATGAAAATTACATGCATATGTACATACATATCACATATTTCTATGGTGGCAAATTATCCTTTGTAAAGAAGATACATTTGAACTGTACTGTCTTTTCTGTTGTCCATGAAGTGTTTACATCAGATCGTATTTTACACCAGTGTTACTGACAGTATAAGATGCTTTTGTTACCATTACAGAAATTGGGAGGAAGAGTTTAGAAACGTTAAGCAATTTGACAGAGAAATTCTATTCGTGTTGAAAATAATAAAAAAATTGAAGTTTGTTTGAAAAAATCAGATACTAAAAAGTACTGGAAACTTTAAAAAATATATACATATATATACACTTGAGAATAGTTCTGCAGGACAGATTCCTAAAGTGAAATTACTGGAACAGTAGACATGCATCTTTATTTTTTATTTTTTGGTACTGGGGATTGAACGTAGGGGCATTCTACTTCCAAGCTACACCACCCCAGTCCTTTTTTATTTATTTTGAAACAGGGCCTCGCCAAGTTGCTGAGGGTTGCACTAAATTGCTGAGGCTGGCCTCAAATCTGTGATCCTCCTGTCTCAGCCTCCCAAGTACTGGGATTATACGCATGCACCACCACACCCAGCTGAGCATGCATCTTTAAATGCTAATAGATATCACCAGGTTGCTCATGCACGGCTTACCAAGATGTATTTGAGCAGCTGCTCTCCCACCTTTGGCAATAATGAAGATTATTACTCTTACATCTTTTCTTTTTTTTTTTTTTTTTTTTTGCGGAACCGGGGATTGAACCCAGGGGCGTTCTACCTCCGTGCTACACCCCCAGCCCTATTTTTTATACTTTATTTTGAAACCGGGTCTCATGAAGTTGCGGAGGGCCTCACTAAGGATACAGAGAGAGAGAGAGAGAGAGAGAGAGAGAGAGAGGGAGAGACAGAGACAGAGAGAGAGCTGAGGCTGGCTGCGAACCCGGATCCTCTGGTCTCCGCCTCCCAAAGTACTGGGATTACAAGTGTGCGCCACCACGCCCGGCTCTCTTACATCTTTTCTAAGTGGTAGGTTAAAAGATATATTTTGCCTTCTGTGAATTGTTTATGCATATCTCATGCCCACTTTTCTTTTGGATTTTTTCTTACTATTTTTTCTGAAATCTTTATATTAAATTTATGTGAAATCTTTGCGGATTTAATCTGGACACAAACCTATTGTTTGTTATACATTGCAGACACTCTGCTTTAGTGAGTGGCTTCCCTTCTTTTGTCTCCAGTAGGCTTTTAATGAAAGTAGACTCTACAGCCGGGCGTGGTGGCCCAGGCTTGTAATCCCAGTACTTTGGGAGGCGGAGACTGGAGGATCCGGGTTCGCGGCCAGCCTCAGCTCTCTCTCTCTCTCTCTCCCTGTCTCTCTCTTTCTCTCTCTCTCTACTTAGTGAGGCCCTCCGCAACTTCGTGAGACCCGGTTTCAAATAAAGTATAAAAAATAGGGCCGGGGGCGTAGCGCGGAGGTAGAACGCCCCTGGGTTCAATCCCCAGTACCGCAAAAAAGAAAGTAGACTCTACAGAGGAGGCGCTAGTGAGTGCTCATAAAATCACAAGTGAATATCCTTGGCCCTTACTGCCGAATGTCTCATCTGATTCCTAATAAGCACAAAAGATGGCCTCAGTTTAATGCAAAATACAAGATAAGCAGGTGCTGGACATTTCTACAATGTGAATTCAATGTTATCTTTTATTGTTGTGTACTATAAGCTGTGTAAAGAATTGGGAGAATGTTTACATGAAAAAATACAGCTGCCTTGATCTTGAAAATATGGAAATATTTAAAAACACTATGACTTTTATTTTTAATTTATAGTAAAGCATTTTGAAAAAGGTCAGAGGAATTTTTTTCTCTTTTTTCAGGGAAATAGGACTCTATTTTTTATTGAGACATAATATTTGTATATCTTTATGCAGTAGGCTTTCATTTTAATTTTGTTTAGGTATCTCATTGTAGTACAGAAACTATTTTCTTCCTTTTTTTGGTACTGGGGTTTGAACCCAGGTGTGTTCTACCTCTAAGCTACACCCCTAGCCCTATTTTATTTTTAATTAATTTATTTATTTTTGGTGGTACTGGGGATGGAACCCAGGGCCATTCTACCTCTGAGCTACACTCCCAGCCCTTTTTTATTTTTTATTTTGAAACAGAGTCTCACAAAGGTGCTGAGGCTGACCGTGAACCTGAGATCCTTCTATCTCAGCTTTCCAAGTACTGGGATTACAGACGTGTCCTACCACACCTGGCTTTAATTTTAATTTTGAAATAGGATCTCACTAAGTTTATGAGGCTGGCCTGGAACCTGTGATCCTCCCATCTCAGCCTCCCAAGTACTGGGATTACAGGCGTGTGCCAGCACACCCAGCTCCAGAAACTATGATTTTAAAAGTTTATTCTGATGCCAGGTGTGGTGGCACACGCTTGTAATCCCAGTACTTGGGAGGCTGAGACAGGAGGATCCGGGTTTCCGACCAGCGTCAGCTACTTAGTGAGGTCCTCTGCAACTTAGTGAGACCCGTTTCAAAATAAAGACTAAAAAATAGGGCTGGGGGTGTAGCTCAGAGGTAGAATGGCCCTGGGTTCAATTCCCAGTACCGCAAAAAAAAAAGTTTATTCTGATTTATTAATCATTTCTTTTATGGTTTAGGGGATTTTTGTCTTGCTTTGGAAGTGATTTTAAAAGTGCTTTCCATTTTCCTCTAAGAAAAACCAGCAGCTATTCTTTCCTTTTTTAAAAAAGGTTTAGCTCTTTAATCCCTCTGGAAATAATGTCTGTGATGGGGTGAGGTGCCGACTTTGACCCGTGCAAGCCATCAGGTAGCAGGTGGCAGGGTGGCCGCAAGGGCTTGCTCTCTGATAAGAACCAACCCCCGTTTCCAGGGGACCTGCGTGCCACCTACGCCTGGAGCTGAGCTAGTCCCCGAGGTAGACAGAGATCCGAGGCCATCTGTGCCAGGAGGGGAGGCAAACACCTTTCAGAGGTCCACTAGCAGGGCTGACAACTTTCCCAAGAAAGTAACAGGGCATCTCGAACGTGCGGTGTGGCTCACACGCAGCTCTGAGTCCACTCCCACTGGAGGCCAACGCGGCAGACACAGGCAGATCCCCATTTTACCATGACAGGAAAATAAGCGACATGTGGGTCCCATAGCTGGCAAGCGACAGAACCCAGACTCCTGCCTGCAAGCCCGCTCACTGCTCCCCGACATCTGTGTCCCGAGGTCACTGCGGCTGCCCCCTTGAGGGGGTGTCTGGCCCGAGGCTTTCCCAAAACTGTGTTCCCCACTTTTGGGCAGGAGAGACTGGGAAATCCACCACCACCCCCCACATTTGGAGACCTCAAGGCTCCCTTTCCTGGGCGGGCGCCGCCTCCTCCCAGCGGGTTGGTGGAGGGTGGAGTGGGATGAGTCAGGCCTGAAGGGGAACTCAGCCATAAACAAGCGGGACTGACAGCAGCACTTTCCTGAGGCGCGTGACCTCCCACGGGCCTCTGGGCCTCCACCCCGATGGCTGTGGCTTAAAAATTTCATGATCTAGGCTTTGCAGATTTAATCTGCTATATTCACGCAAGCAGCCATGAAGGGCAGAAAACCTTTCCATAGGAGGCGGGGACGAAGGGGAAGGTGTGTTGCCACCAGTCTCTCAGGGGAGAGAGAGAGAATGTTTTTTAAACCAGTGTGCTGTTTTCTGCAGATACCCGATGTGCCCATGGCTGGGTCTTCATGCCCTCCAGCTCCAAATCGAAAGGACATCCAGCATGCAGAATCCTAGAGTGGTGACTGTTCTGTAGATGGCGGTTCACGTCCCTCAGGAGAGGGACGCCCCCTGGCACCAAGGGCAGCCTTGGGCCAAGTTCTGGAAAGAGACGTCAGGTCTCCTGGATGCTTGGCGGGCCTGCAGGACAGGGAACCCTAGGGCCACCTACCTGCTCCAGGGGGATAACGAGGAAGGAGCCGCCTCCCGCGCTCTCCGTGACGATGGCCAGGAAGCGGGCGTTGACGGCGCAGAAGTGGTTGTCATGCACGTTCTTGGTGATGGGGACCCCATCGAAGCAGTGCTCCCGGTTCGCCACCTTCCCATAGACATTCCGGAACTTGGAGCTGCGGTACTGCGGACGCCAGGACATCTGCAAGGATGGAGCGACAAGGGTCAGGCGCGCCAGGGCCACCCGGGAGTCAGTCACCTGGGGATGCCGGTGAGCGAGGGGGTGGAGACGCCAGGGACTTGCGCCCAGCTCTGGGCTAGAGGCGCGACTCTATAAAGTCCCACAGGGGGCTGCTCACACATTTCCTGCTCTTCTAGAAAGATCGCAGGTCCTTTCACTGCAAAGGAATGTGCCATGTGATGGACAAGCACCAACCACACTGACTGCCTCCCCAGGGTCCAAACTTGTGCTCTGTTCAGTGTGGGAAATGCAGGCAGAGGAGGCTGGTGGTCACAATGACTGAGAACAATGTTGATGCTGAGCGGGGCCAGGATGTCCCTCTATGCACGGCAGGCAAGCCACCGCCCATTATCACCCCCTCCTCTGATTTTTCCTAGACTTGCTAGCCCACAGGAGCACCTTCAGAATTCCTTTAGTCCTACATATCATTATCTCCATCATTACCATCACCATCATCATCATCATCATCATCATCATCATCAGGCACAGAGAGGTTAGGTGACTTATTCAAGGCCACAGGGCTGAGTAGGGGCCTGAGCACTGGTCACCTGACTGAAATCTGAGAGTCTTTCCTACACCACACTCCCCTTTGGAGCAAGGTTCTCAGCATGTGGTCTGAGGATCTATCTCCTGAATCAAAATCTTCTGGCTTGGGGGAGGTCTCTGAGCCTCCTACTTCTCTTAGTGTCAATGCAGATTCCGGGTCCCAGTCCAAACCTACTGAATCCAATATTCTGTGGATGGGGCCCAGGAATCGGCATTTTGATCCAGTTTCCTTGCCCACCCTGTGAAAGTTTGAGAGCCCCTGTTGTAGAGAATGGAGTGGGTCCTCCCAGCCCTCCCTGCCCACCATCCTCAACACAGGCTCCAGCCCACCAGCAACACGGGCTTCACCGGTCCCTGCTGTGTGCCATGGAGTGTACAGGTGGTGGAGGACGGACGGCCGCCCTCAGTGGAGTCCAGCCTGCCCTATCTAGGCTCGGTGAGGAGCATGGATTGCATGAGTGGGTAGAAGATGGACGGCAGCCCTTGCTGGAGTTCAGCTTCCCAGGACAGCGCCTTCTACAGGAAAGCCCTACAAAGGGGTGTCATGCCAACCAGACCAGCCCAGGGCCCGGTACACAGCAGGAGCTCAGTAAGTGCTCTGGAAAGTGAACGCGCACCTGGCCCAGAAGACTTTGCCCCTGTCTACCCCCTCCCCTTCCTGCCACATCTCACACAGGGCCTCTGTCCCCCACCCCATCTTGGACTGAAAGGGGCAGCAGATTTCTTCACTGAAGTTTCCCAGGGAAAGAAAAACAAAAGGAAACACCAGCACAGGATCGGAACCGACAGCTGGAATTTGACTGAAAACAAAACTCTGCATTTGATTTCAACAAAGCCAGGAGCAGCCACGAAGGCCTCGGTAATGAAGGAAGAGGTTCAGAATCTGATGAGAATCCCAGAGAAGACCGCTCACCACAGGCAATCTCTCCACCCTGCTTCTCCTCCACTCCCCAAGGTCACCCTCCAGCAGGGCACTCCTCGCTGTCCCTGGCTCCTTACCCTGGCCTTGGCCCACAGGTGTCCCTGCCCACCTGCCCTCTCTCCTGCAAGAGAGGGAGACGGGGCTGGTGGGCCATTGCTGACCTGTGACCTCAGGCGAACCCTCCCCTCTCCAGCTTGCGGCTCTTCGTTGGGATGACATCATCGATTCCCAAAGCGGAGTCCCAAGTGGTTACTCAGGGTCCCATTACATGGCAGAGAGACAAAGTTTTTAATTTCAGTAGTCATGTGTTTATTTTAATGTGCATTTAATTAGAAAATATAGCGTGCATGCCAACCCCATGATTTCATAGATACTATTGCTAATGAGACTAATTTCTTAAAAAGTGAATTCATTCAAAGAAAAATACAGTATGAAAAGCACAGTATGGGTGGTTTGTGGCTCTGGCAAAAGTTCAATGTGGGGAGGACAGGGGATGCTGGGAATCGCTGTGTCCTTTCCAGGTAGAATGTTCTAGATTGCACAGTTCCCATAGGAGGGGGTGCTGAGCTAGCTTATCCCACCGCCCTGCTCCTGCGGCACACTTCTGCCTGGGATGCCTCTTCCCCTCATCCCAGGGCCCTTGGCCTTCAGAGCCTGACTCAGATCTGACCTCCACAGCCCACAGCGGCCTGCCGAGGACTTGGACAGTGGACACCTGTCCTTGCTCCTCTCTTGACCTGTCCCAGGCCTTCCTTTCCAGGGGCAGGGCTCTGCTCCGTGATGGCAGGAAGTGACACTGGGGTCCTCTGAGCAGGACAGAACCCCAGGTCCTGCTCTTCCTGGGCAGCCCAGTGGGTCCTGGAGGCCACAGGGAGCCCCGCCGGGCAGCTGACTTGGCAGCAGCTTTGCCACTCTGCAAAGGAGGCCTAGTGGGGGACAGACACAGCAGCTCGGCCTCCTCCAGAACCCAGGAGCCCAGGTCTGGTGGCAAGAATCGCAGGTTCTCTCCCCAGCACCAGCACAGCCGGCCCTTGGGAAAGCCTGCAGGGGGCTTAAGTACAGGCAAGCCAAGCACCCCACTCTGTGCTCTTCCTCACAGACAGCACTGCAGGGTCTCCTGGGGGCCATGAAGAAAGCATCACAAGCAAAAGACTGGGAGCCACACACACCTAGATTCAAGTCCCATCTCTGCGGCAGACTAGCTGTGTGACTTAGGGGAAATGACTTAACTTCTCTGTGCCACCTTCATCGGCTCCTATATTAAGGAGGCTAATATCCCCTGAGGGATTGGGAGGAGCCAACAACAAGCTGCCTGTGGGCAAGCTGACCTGATGGGCTCTCTTGAGTCCCCCATACAACACCCACATTTACCCCAGGTACCCCAGGGGGAGCCCCCAGATGCCTGTCCAGTCCCTGTGTCTGTTTCCCCATCTGACTTGGCCTCTTCCTCCCCCACCCTCCCCGTCCTCCCTGTCCCTGCTCCTTCTGCCCCCCACCCTCTGCCCTTCTCTCCCTGCTCCCCAGCTCCCCAGCCCCACTCCCCAGGGTGTAGCTGCAGGGAGGAGGCATTTGTGGCAAAGGCTGCTGGTGGGCATGCTCTGAGCTTCTCTGCGGTCCCTGACCATCCCAGCTAGCACTTCCCATCTGGATGCTGTGAGCCAGGTGACCAGAGCCCCCAGGCCGGGGTGTGCACTCACAGAAATGCTCTGCCACTGAGGAGGTCCTCCAGGACAGCCCCGGCAGCTGTAGAAGGAGGCAGGCCTGCTTCCCAGCTGGGTGTCTTTCCTAGGGCTCTCCCCAGTGGCTGGTAGGCTGGGGCCCATCTGGACGGACGTTCTCTCTCTGGGCCTTTGGAAGGGCCAGGGCAGGGAGGCAAGGGCTTGCTGACCGGCGGGCCACCTCTCTGGGGCTGCAGCCACGGCAGAGCACTGCTCCGGAGTCTGCAGTTCAGACCCTGCTCCACGGTCGTACTCCCGCTGACCCTGAGAAAGAAGGACCCTCGGCTCTGCGAGCACCAGCTACCCCTCTCCCCAGGGACCCCTTTCTCTCTTCTTTAGTGGAATTATTGGAAAGGAATTTGCACCAAAAAAAAAAAGAGAGAAAAAAAGCATGACTCCTTATTCCCGCTGCACCATCTCCCATGAAGGAGGGCGACTTCCTGCATGAGCACATATCGCAGCTAAGAAAAGC
The DNA here is from genome assembly GCA_004027185.1 of Glis glis. NCBI lineage: Eukaryota > Metazoa > Chordata > Mammalia > Rodentia > Gliridae > Glis > Glis glis. Next base: position 3,745 of record PVJS01030251.1, on the reverse strand, counting down.
GACACCACTTCCTGAGCGCAGGCTCGCATCCAGGCCACAGTCACGTTCCCCCAGATGCCTTTCGCAGCTATTTTATTTTGTGAACTCGGAATCAGCGAAAGCTCACGGTGGCATTCGATCATGACCTCGCCTTTGCCTCTTTCATCTAGAACACGCACATCCCCTGGTTTCCTCAGTGGCACTGACTCTTTGAGGACACCACGTCAGTGTCTTATAAAACGTCCCAGGGATTTGTCTGCTGTCGCCTCGTGGCATCAGCAAGGTTGTTCCTGTGTCCCCTGTAAACTTTAGGAGCTAGGTCTAAAGCCCTGATTCCACTCAGGTTAAAATGCCTCCATGAAGCCGGGTGTGGTGGCACACGCTTATAATCCCTGTACTTGGGAGGCTGAGACAGGAGGATCACAGGTTTGCAGCCAGCCTCAGCAACTTAGTGAGGCCCTCTGCAACTTAGTGAGACCCTGTTTCCAAATAAGAAGTAAAGAAAATCGGGTTGGGGGTATAACTTGGAGGTAGAATACCTCTGGGTTTCATCCCCAGTACCAAAAAAAATGCCTCCATTTGTAATCTTGTCTTTGATAAGGGATGGAAAGGAGAGGAGAGGAGAGAAGAGGAGAGGAGAGGAGAGGGCAGAGGGGAACTGTGTGCAGGAACCTGATCTGGCTGGTGGCACTGAAGGTCAGCTGGCTTTATTCTGGAGGGTGGAGGGCCTGGGAGGCAGGGTCACACCAGCACTGGGGATGTCTGTCCTCTTGCTCTTCATTCCTAAGGGGCTGAGCTCACTCTGAGGTCAGGGTCCTGGGTGTGCAGCAGGGAACAGAAAACCCTCCTCCCACTGCTGTCAGAGGGAGGAGGCCACGCCCAGGCTGCAATTGGGGGAGCTGCCCAGACCTCAGAGGGAAATCAGGGGGCAATGAAGAGAGGACCTGAAAATCTGGCCCTTTGCCCTTTGCCCTTTGCACCCAAAACCTGGCCCAGATCCTGGCGGGTCCTCCCAGCTGGTTCTAGGAAGGGCAAGTTTCCCCACCCCTCTCTCTCTCTCTCTCAACCTTTCAGAACCAGTGAGCACAAGATTGGGACACATTTTGGGACACATTTGAGCGCCCCAAAAGGAAGGGTTTTCATTATGGTTGGAGCTGTCTGAGATAGAAAGGGAAGCTGCCTTGGAAGGTAGTGAGCTTCCCGTCCCCGGAGGGGTTCATGATTTAGGTGGATGACGTCTGGTTAAGGGAAATGTGGAACAATGGATGGCACTAGATGGCCTATCCTGAGATAAGAGTCCCTCTACTTTATTAAAGACATGGTGTTGTAACAGAGAGAAGCGTTGGGATCAGAGTATATCCTGGTTCTGCCGCCCTGGCTGGGGACCTTCCTCCCCCCAGCTGGGTTGCTGTGACCCTGAATGACAAGGGCTCTCACATGGCAATTACCACCTCCTCCAGGGCATCCTACAGGGCTGATTAGTGCTTGGCTGCTCATTTTAAGCTTTAGGTCTGCATGTTTTCTCTCCCCAGTTACTAGGTATAAGCTCCCCACCCATCCAACTCCTGGCCCCTGCACACCCCCAGACCACCCCATGCCTGGTCCAGGGCTCCCATAGAGCAGGGTCCTCACAGTGACACTGGATGGAAGATTTCTCCACACAGAGGGAGGGCAAGAGCCACGGTCAGGCACAGGAGGCACTTCCCAAAGCTGCTGCTTGCTGAGATTCTAAATTTCATTTTCGGGCTGATGCTCCACCTCTGCCCAGAGAATGAGGGTCTGGTCCTTAACCTCCTTCCCTGAGTTGATCTCTGGGAAGTTCCTCTGCTGTCTTCTTCCTTCTGGTCATGCAGCCCTGACTCCCCTGGGCTCCTTGTCATCAGGATGCCAGGGCCTCTGAACCCAATGCTGTTCTCAGGATGGGGCCTAGGAAGTCCCTTGCTGCTGGCAGCACACTTTCAACAAGGGACCAGGGCTGGCTGGATCAGCCCAAAATGGGGCCACGGCCCACCCTCACCACTGTCCTCTCCAGACACCCCCTGGCTCAGGCCCCCAGCTGTCCAGTGGGTAGAGCTGGGCAGATACTACAATGCCACTTATAATCTACAGTATACAAATGGCTAATTTGAGGTTCAAAGAGGTTAAGAGACTTGCCCTGCATCACAAGCTATCAAAGTTATGGAGCTGATATTTCAGCCCAGAACGTCATACTCTTAGTCTACTGTTCTTTCCAGTAGGGTGGGTTTAGAGAGTCAGAAGAAAGCCAGTAGTTTCTACCTTGTATCTGCCCCTTGTTAGCTGTATGACTAGACTAGTTACTCAACCTCTCTGAACATCTGTTGCCTTATCTATAAAATGAAAATAATGTCACCCAGTTCACTGGATACAGTGGAGTGACCAGATGCAAGGTCCTGGCAAGGCGTCTGATGCAGGATGAGTGCTTGCCAAACACCAGTACTGCCCTCTCCCCTTCTCTACCGGGGAGGCCAGGCTCTGCAGGAGGTGGAGGAGGGTCAGGAACAGGCAGGGGGAGGCGCTGGCCTCCAGATGTGCACAGCTGCTGGGCCTGCTCCCCGGCAGCCTCTCTGGGCCTAGGGCCATCCAGTCTCCCTCTGAGAGGGGGAGGCCCGGAAGGAAGAAGCACTCATTCTGCAGCTGAGTGGCCCTCAGAGCCGCTCAAGAAATGGAGATGGCTTGTTTTCTCCTCTGAGATAATCACTGTGGACACTCCACATGGAAGCAAATTGCATCCTGTGCTCGGCTCCCGAAGGTGATTTATTGTGGCCGGCGGATGTGTTTTCTAGATGATGATGACTAAAATTTAACTGGAACACAAAAAAAGTACACGGGCAGTTTCACTTTTTTGTCCTGACTGTGGCTCAGGTGAGCGGGAGCTTGTGGCCATATCCACAGGGAAGGGCTGGGAGGAGGCCCTGGGGACCTCTTGGATCTGCCCAGGGAAGAGCCCATCAGGAGACAGAGGAGCGACTCCTTGTCCACGTGCGATTGAGTGGGACCAGCAGTTTCTGTTGTTTGGCCACAGACCATGTGCCCCAGGCTCAGTGGCATCATCTGAGAGACAGGGGTATCAATGCACGTTAGTCCTGGAATCCATTAGAAGATGGAAGCGTGAGAAGGTGGGGACTCGGGCTTTGCAAATGGTGAGACATGGAATGAATGGGAGACACTGCTACAGGAGGCTCCAGCACTGTGGCATTCTGGATCCAGCAGTGCGAGCTGCTCACTGCTCCTCCTCCACCTCCCAGCCAGCTCTGCCTTCCTGAGTCCAGGAAAGTTGGACACACGGGAGAGACGGAGGGAGCAGAAGTGAACCAGCCCAGATCCTAGACGCTTGCCAAGCTGGGCTGTCATTACCACGGATGCTAGGCTTCAATTTCCTTCTCATAAAATGAAAGGCTATGATCTTATTCTTTTTAGCAGAAGAGTCCCTTCTCTAGCTGGGTGTGGTGACGCATGCCTGTAATCCCAGTACTTGGGAGACTGAGGCAGGGGGATCCCAGGTTCGAGGCCAGCCTTAGCAACTTAGTGAGACCCTGTTTCAAAATAAAAAATAAAATAGGGCTGAGGGCATAGTTTAGAGATGGAATGCCCTTGGGTTCAATCCCCAGTACCAAAAAAAAAAAAAGGAACCCCTTCTCTAAATACAGTATCACTCAGAATTCCTAAATGTAAGACAGGAGCCAGGTGTGGTGGCGCACACTTGTAATCCCAGTACTTGGGAGGCTGAGACCGGATGATCCAGGTT
>PVJS01030250.1:9758-24320 GCA_004027185.1 Glis glis | reverse complement strand
GCCTCACTAAGTAGAGAGAAAGAGAGAGAGAGAGACAGGGAGAGAGAGAGAGAGAGAGAGAGAGAGAGAGAGCGTGCGCGTGCGCAAGCTGAGGCTGGCCGCGAACCTGGATCCTCTGGTCTCCGCCTCCCAAAGTACTGGGATTACAAGCGTGCGCCACCACGCCCAGCCAACTTTCTAATTTCTGATTTAAATGGTCAGCAGTAATATTTTTTCTGACATACTCATGTTTACTTATACACATTACTTCAATTGACCATACAGAGACATTTCAGGGTTGTTTTAGATAGAATCTACGTATAAGAAAGCATCTATGCTTTGAGATTCTAAAATTCTAAACTCAAAGGTTGGCAATTAAATAGCTTGTCCACCTTCATTCTGAACCTACATTTAAAAATGCTTTTCAGATTAAAGAATCACAATGCTTATTAGACATTTCTAAGGATCCAGAATGTTAAAGGTTTAATCATAGATGAATGGCTCTTATCAGTTCTGGGTAATCAGTCTAATATTGTTTCTAAAGACATATGCAACTGCATTGTGATTCCTGAAAAAGCCACAAAGAGGAATCACTTTCACTGAACTTAACTTATGTAAATAGTAAAGCATGGCAGGTCAGGATGTAAAATGTCATGTCAATGTAATATCTGTGATTTAATCTTTTGTACAAAAGAAAATGCCACTGAGTTTTAACCTAACATTTATTTTGAAAGAAATTTATTTGGTATTTTCAGACCATTGATGTGTTTAATACATTTTAAATGTTTTTGCATAAATACTTTTATTTTACTAAGATGAAGTATTTAATATATAGTCTTTATTTAGGTAAAAATATAGTACTAAAATTATCTATTCATCTAAAATTTGAAGTGATACGTGTGTTTGTTTCTGTGTGTGGTGTGTGTAAAAATATCTCAAGTGCAGAAATCATATGTCATCAGCAGACTTCTCTTGGTATTTTATGAATTTGATAGATGTTTAATATGAAATTAGAGTAAGAAAATGCATATTTACAAGTTCAAGATGTTTTAAGGAATAATATCCTATATATGTAAAATTAACTATATCAAAATTCTTATATACTTCTTCTGCTATATTTTTTCTTCATCTGGGTAGTCTCATAATGATTACAACTTTAGAATATGCCAGTAAGTATTATTTCATTTTGACTATTAAATTAAGTCGATTTACAAGTTTGACATAAAATTTTCCAACAAAAATATACTAAATGATTATAGAATAAACTGATTTAGTAAATGTTATACAATTTCTCTGTTAAAATTAAGAAAATATTATTTCATAAAAAATAGAAAACTTTAATATTAATAGTAAAATATAAATACAACTCATCAATTGCATAAGACAAAATTTATTTTTGTCTGTTAATTTTTAAGTCGATATGAAGGACAATCATTGACAGCTTTGCTTCTTAGTCTGAGTCCCAATAGTTTCATTTTTATTCAGTTAGAATTTATAGCAAGATTCTTGAAAGCCAATCATTCATAGACAATGACATATATCCTATAATGATCACATTCAGGGAGCTAGAAAATCTATAGTGAAGAAGCTTAAAAGTTTATTTCAAATGCTGAAGTGTATGACAAACAACTTAAACCCTGGAATCAGAAACAATTAGGATGGAGGAAAGAGGCAGAGAAAATCTGTTGTGAATCAAAGAATAAAGCTTTAGTAAATTTTGTTTTAGAATGTGAATTACCTTCCCATTGTGTACTCTCTCTCTCTCTCTCTCTCTGTCTCTCTCTGTCTCTGTCTCTCTATTTCTCTCTCTCTGTCTCTGTCTCTCTCTTTCTCTCTCTCTGTCTCTCTCTCTGTCTCTCTCTCTCTCTCTTTTTTTTTCTCTCTCTCTCTCTGTGTTGTGTGTGTGTGTGGGTGTGTGTCTCTCCTTCTCTCTCTCCTTTCTCTCTCTCTCCTTCTCCCTCCCCCCAAACCTGATGTAAGAGAGATAACAGAGCAAATCAGGTCTAATTAATCATCAAGTTTAAGTAATCATCTTTACACTTCATCTACTCCTGTCATCCAAAATTAAATAAAACACCTTTTTTCTGCAGTGTTGAGTTGGTAAAATATTCACTGTGCCAACAAAGATTTAATTTAGACACGGATGACTGGAAGGAAGGACTAGTGCTTCCTCCATGCTGTTTTTTAACTTTTAGTCTCATAAACCTTATCAGACATGGGCTAAGCCTTCCTACTGTGTATGTTTGGAAATGAGAACAGAATCATGATCAAGACAACAAAAAGCCGGTACTGTGAATTATTGCTGAGAAAAACTGATAGGACATAAGAAAGATTCAGTCAAAAATAGAGGAGTCATCAGTGTCTCTGTATTCACTACCAAATGGGATTAAAGCCATAAAGGAGACAGTCATCCAGCCAGGGAAAATTAATATAGCTATTTCCATAAAGTTTTATAGGAACCTAACTTTCCATACTCATATACATAGATATCAGTAGAATAATTAAATATTTGTTAGGTCAAGGAAACTCTTTTCATTCTTTAGATTTTATTTAATAATTTGAATCATTAAATTATTAACATAATCTCATCTTTATCCTAAATACTAAGAAACATATTAATGTTTGCATCTATATAATAAAAAGATATACACACAAACAAACTTACACATCTGTATAACCATGGCTGCCTCCACAACCACATAGCATTTTCTGGCTCTCAATATTTGCCATGACATAACTGTGTAAATTGTTTAGTATAAATATGATTGTAAGCAAAAATTTTATGTTGTAATTTTTATCACAGGATCTCTGTATTAAGTACATACCATAAATGAGCACATGCGTGTGATTTAATTTTATTTATTTATTTTTTATTATTATTTTTTTTGCAGTACCAGGGATTGAACCCAGGGGCGTTCTACCTCCAGGCTACACCCCCAGACCTATGTTTTATTCTTTATTTTGAAACAGGGTCTCACTAAGTTGCGGAGGGCCTCACTAAGTAGCTGAAGCTGGCCACGAACCAGGATCCTCCTGTCTCAGCCTCCCAAGTACTGGGATTACAAGCGTGTGCCACCATGCCCGGCTATGTGTGTGATTTAAATACAGATAGTACTACTACAATGTGGCAACTTAGAGAATTACATAATTGATTTCCCCAGCCTGTATAAATTGTGGCAAAATAACCATTACTAGCATGCATTTTCAGGAAGTATAAAGGCTCATATAAGATAGATTTGTCAATGTTACTCAGTAACATCTAATATGAAAATTCTTAGTATTTATTTCAAAGTTTATTTTCCTTCATACTTATAAATATATATCCACTTCTGTAACCATTAACATCCTTCTCCCTCCCACTAAATAACAGGACAATAAATTCTAATCAAGGTGGGGGAGAAAATGATTTACTTAAAATAAAAGACTGGTAGCCGCTGGTCCAATATTTAATTTATGCTATTTTTCAGTTTTCTATTCTCCATGAAATATGTTGGGACTTGGTGGGCAGTTCCCTTGATTTAAAATTGAGAGACTTGTGTTTAATAACTCTTACCCTAACATGGATTATAATATTAAGCATGAATTTACAATTTTTGAGTTTGGCTTACTGGAAAAGGCAAAAAGGATGGCAATAGTTGTGAGGGTAACTTAATTATTTCAGTATTAATGCTTTTCTTTTGTGTGTATGGTACTGGGGATATAACCCAGAAGTATTCTAACTCTGAGCTAAACCCTCAGTCCTATTTTATTTTGAAACAGGATCTCACTAAGTTACTGAAGTTGTCCTTCAACCTGTGATCCACCTGTTTCAGCACCCCAAGTACTAGGATTACAGGTGGGCACCACTGTGCCCAGCTAGAATTAATTTTTTAGAAAATGGTGTCTGGTTTACTTTTCTGTTCTAATATGCTATAAAATATAAGATATTTTTACTTTAAATCCTTAACACAAATATTCACTATTATCTTAAACTTCAGTAAATAGAGAAATAAATGTATTAAATACCAAGTGAATTTTAGGATAGAATGTAATTCAAATTTTGGCAATATGAACTCACCCATTTTGCCCTCCAAATTGTGTATCACTGGCTCAGATGGGCTTAGACAAAGTATTATTGACCCACCTGCTACTGGTAACAGTCTACTCTCTCTTCAAGGCTAATTACCTCATCTACTCTCTTTAAACTGACATGGCAAGTTAGAATAATGGCCCCAAACTCTATTATATCATTTGTTTAAAGTACCCCAGACAGATAATTAATACAGTTCTCCACAGGTCGAAATCTAGAGCTCATAATGAGGCCTAAAATCTATAACTCTACCCAGGGCACCTCTCAGGAGCTCAACTCTGTCCACCCAGGCATCTAAAAGGGCCTCATAATTTTTTATTGCACTGATTTTAATATCTGCACTGAACAAAAAAATTCTTGCTTCCATACATTCTATTCTTATATTCTCAAATCATAAATTACTCCACTGTAATTTTTATCTTGGCATGCCATTTATGTGTCTTGAAGTGAATATATTAATGGATACCATTTCAATGAATTTCTATATAAACATTTACATTTTTAGAAAGTGTTAATATATTGCATGCTTATTACTTTAGTGATAAAAAGATGAAAGGAATATTAATGAAAAATAAAAAAGCTTTACAAAGCAAAATAATTTTATTCATCAGACTTAAATTTAGGAATTTCATCTTATAAAAATATGTTAGCTTTGTACTCAAATGCTCAGGATAAAGCATACCAAAATGCATTTACTTTTTATCACAATTTCTGATAAAATGGTGAATAAAAAATTTAAAGTCTAACAATTTTGATAGAAATGGGTTATTTTTCCAATTATTCATTACTATGTAATAGATGCATACACCCACACCTATTGTCATATAATTGCTGTTGTAAGTGGCGTGCATTTTCTCTGCCCCATTTACCTTGGATTTATATAATGGTTACTTAATACAATATAACTAATAACCCTAAGTTCCATGTTGAATATGCATCCAAATTGCTGATCTGCTTCCTGTTGGCAAATCATTCAGTGACCACAGAGATGACAAAGCAGACAGTGACAGCTGTGCACAGTGTATTGCAAGTGAGGCGAAGTGCTGTCAGTTTTAACCTGTTTCCAACCAGTTGTCAAAGCACTGGCTACAGTAAAAAAGATGTACCCAAGGAATGTGCAGTAGATAAGAGGTCTAAAACAGTCCGTATGCACTGAAATAAGCTTGTAATTTGCACGAAGGGCAGTAAGCCACAGAGCTTCCATGATGTCCTCTTAGAAGAAAAACTAAACATAGGAAGGATCAAGTTTATACCTACATTTCCCAGTGCAGTAATTGCTCCAAGGTAGTCACTAATAATTTATCTTCTCCCTTCTCCCCTATCCATTTTTTATTCTCTTTCCTTTTGGCTCCATGGCTACAGTTTTGCCTTAAAACAATGGAACATTGTCATCTTCCTCTTATAAGGTTAGGGTTACTGATATTGATTCATGATTACAACTGGACATAAAAGCACAAAAAGACACTTGGTGTGATCTGTTGACTTCCACTTAAGTATTCCTTTTTCCATTTTGTAACAGCAACCCAATCTCCTCTTCATTATAAAGTTCAGTGCCTCCTATCAATATAGTAAACCATTTATTAGTCTTTGACCCACTAGCATGAGAAGACCCAATAGATCAATGTAGTCATAGCCTCAGATCAAGAAAAATATTTATGGGATCTCTTCCTAGAAGCACTGTGGTCTCCTCTTGCCTTGAGATTCAGGGCTCTAAGTCCTGAATCTAAAGTTGAAGGAATTGGAAACACAACTTCAATAAACTATTTTCTGATAGTGATGACAAAAAGGTACAATCTTATTTTCTGTCCTTGGTTTCCAGACTCACCTATTCTAGTTATTTATTACCATAAGTCAGAAATTGCCTCATTTCATTTGACACAATGTGGAAGACAGAACTTCAATACCACATCATCTTGTTCCTTAGCTAGCATATTATCTGACAATGTATTAGGCAAATCTGTCATTATATTATTATATTAGGTTGGCTACTTCTGGCATATTTCCAGTTCATATATTAGTTTTAATGTATTTTTGCATGTGATATTTGTGCTGGGGATTGAATCCAGAGGCTCATCCATGCTAGGCAAGCACTCTACCACTGAGTTATATCCCCATCATTTGTATATCATTTTTATGCATATTTCACAATAAAATGGATTCCTTGTTTTGTGTTGATGAGGGATGTCTTTCTTGTCAATAAACAGGAGTATATTCTTTAACAGATAGTCAAGTCTTAGCCCATCTCAGTAACTAAGCCTTAGCCATGTATAGACTTAACATTGATGAGACCATGTCCATATAAGGCAAATGCCTCTTTGCACCACATCCAAAAAAGTAAATTTCAAGCTGTAACCAATCAAGCTTTTTTTCTGTATGTCACTTATGAATCCTGCTTGTGCACATTATTGGGTGAAGTTCTCTGAACCTCTACTGATTCTGAGTGTTATCTCATTCCATTGTAATTATATATTATAGTGAGGTTCCATGTGATACAAATATACATGCACATGTGATATATATATATATATATATCATATATATATATATATCACATATATATCATATATATCATATATATGTCATATATATATCATATATATATCATATATATATATATATAGTTTGTTTTTTTGACTGTATAAAAACTCAGTATATAGATACAAACTTACAATATGGTTACCTCCCAACAAACCAAATTTAAGTTCAAAATATCATATGTTCAGTATTAACTTTTAAATAAAAAGTTTTCTCTGTAAAGTTATATTTTCTTTTATCAGGCATTTTGTTTTTAAAATTACAGTGTATGAGATTGTATGGAACTCAAATAAAAAATACATATGCATATTAAAATGTTATATTTCTGATTCAAGTCATAAAACTTCTCATTGATTCTAAATTCTAACTTTTATCAGGGCACCTAATTCTATTTACATATGCCACTGATATCCAAATAAAGGACACATATATAAAATTATTCTTTATGGTATTCAGTTTTAGGGACTAAAATTAACTGGCTATACCAAATTAGAACTATTCATGTAAAGTGCTAGTATACTGGAAATGCAGGAAACCATCAAGAATCTAACAGATAGATACTACAGAATGGGAGATCTTTGCCACTTACCCCTCTGTTAAAGGACTAACATATAGAATATACAAAAAGCTTAACAAACTTAAAACTAAAAAAAATCTCATCAAAATATGGGCAACTGAACTGAAAAGACACTTCTCAAAACAGGAAATACAAAGAGCTAATAAATATATGAAAAAATTTTCAACATCTTTAGCAATCAAAGAAATACAAATTAATACTGCATTGAGATTCCACCGAACTCTAGTTAGAATGATTATCATTAAGAACACAAATAATAAGAAAATGCTGGTGAGGAAGTGGGGAAATAGAATTTTAATACACTGTTGGTAGGACTCCAAACACGTACCACTATGAAGATCAGTGTGGAGGTTTCTCAGAAGACTGGGAATGGAACTAGCATATGACCCAGTGATAGCACTCCTGGGCATCTTGCCAAAGGAACTGAAATCAGAATATTATAGCAACACTTGCATATCCATGTTCATAGGAGCACAATTTATAATAGCCAAATTATGGAACCAGCCTAGGTGTTTATCAACAGATGAATGGATCACTAAGCTATGGTATATACACACCATGGAATTTTACTCAGCCATAAAAAGAACAAAGTCCTGTCATTTGCAGGAAAATGGATGGAACTCAAGAATATTATAATAAGGAAGATTAACCAATCCCCAAAAATGAATAGATGTACGCCGGGCGTGGTGGCGCACGCTTGTAATCCCAGTACTTTGGGAGGCGCAGACCGGAGGATCCCGGTTCGCGGCCAGTCTCATCTCTCGCTCTCTCTCTCTCCCTGTCTCTCTCTCTCTCTCTCTCTCTCTCTCTCTCTCTCTTTCCTTAGTGAGGCCCTCCGCAACTTCGTGAGAACCGGTTTCAAAATAAAGCATAAAAAAAAGGGCTGGGGGCGTAGCGTGGAGGTAGAATGCCCCTGCGTTCAATCCCTGGTACCGCAAAAAAAAAAAAAAATGAATAGATGTATGTTTTCTCTTATATGTGCAAGCTAGAGAGAAGTTGGGAAATAAGAGTAACATCTGGTAGAAGAGCAGAGACTCCAATGTAGTGATTGGGGGGAGGAAGACATAATAGTGTAACACTTGAAATAATGCTATGTATGTATACAAAATTACCAATTCCAATATCAAAGACATGCACAGGGAGGTAAAGGGGGACGGGACTTGGAGGGAAGTACTCCGAGAGTTGTGTGCCTGCATGTTTCTATCACTTGATACCCCAATATGATGTATAATTATAATGCACCCACAAAAAACAATTATTTTCAGAAAGAACACACCCAGGAGAACCAAAAACAAGACATAAGCTAGAGAAATAATTAGTAAATGTATAGAGGAAGCTCAAGATTCTGGAAGTCAGATATTTGCATCAAGACATTTTGTTTAAGAAGAGTCTTAAAATGCAACATTATTGAGATAATTATTTAAGTTTTGATAAATTTCATTTCCTTATAATAATGATCTAGTTATGACATGTCACTCTAACATATTTTTTGTGAGAGAAAACAAATGGGTTTTCTGCATCTGTGCTCATAACTCCTGTCTAGAGACACTGCATACTCCTTCAATAAGTTAAAAAATTTGCAATTACTTACTCCAGTGACTTAATGATTTGTGTGTAAAGCAAATAATTATTTCTATTTTAAATCAAAATCCAGTATATTTCAATTTTGGAAATATGTCAGTCATTGCTTTTCCATGACCACTTTCATGGTACTTCTTATATTCATCTATAAGATAATTAATCAGTCTTTGAACAAATGTCAATCAACAAGAACTTTGGAAAATGAACAATACTCTGTGAAATCCCAGAGACTGTAATCGTTTATTAAGAGTGCATGAACAGGCCCTACATTCTTTATGAAATAATTAAAATATAAGTAGAAGAAAGTGAACTTCAAAAACTCACTAAAGATTAAGGGCGGTCAGAAGAAAAATATTACTTGTAGTTGGGAGGTATGAGAGTCTGCATCTGTGAGCTGGCATCTGTGCTCTGATGGATTAAAGTGTATGTAAATTTTTTATGTTGAAACATGACAGCCAAGGTAATTCTGGCAAGAAGAGACCATAAACTAAGGAACAGCAGCAAGAAAAACTGCAGGAATATATATTACCTGGGATAAAACCGAAAAAGTGATAGTATGTTTTTAGGGCATGTAAAAGATGATCTTGAATAATAGTGTCAGCAACTACATGTTTATTCTGTAGGTAAAAAGAACAGTTGTGTGTGTGCATGCATGCAGGTGCATAGGCATGTGTGTGTGTGTGTGTGTGTGCGTATGTGTGCACAAAAGAGAGATTATTAGTAAATGAACATAATATCTATGTTGGTTTTACTTACTGAGTTTCCTATAGCAAGAATTTAACAAAGCCAGGCGTGGTGGCGCACGCTTGTAATCCCAGTACTTGGGAGGCTGAGACTGGAGGATCCGGGTTTAGCTGCCAGCCTCAGCTAATTAGTGAGGCTTCCGCAACTTCGTGAGACCCAGTTTCAAAATAAAGGATAAAAAATAGGACCATGTGATGGATTCAAATGTTGTTTTGTGCAACAAGATCACTGAATACTCACTCCAACACCTTCCTTATTTCATTTTTAATAAATGTATTCCATAATACAATAAATGAAAAACAGCATAGGACTTAAAAATCACAGAAAAAATATATCTTTAATTATATTCCCAAGGGCAGCTTTTTTATCTTTTCTATTTTGGTTCTATTAATATTTTCATTATATTATGTTAAATAATATACTTTTGTCTCCATTTATTGATTTATTTCCTCCACAATACCTATTCATTCTCTCTAAGGAAAGATGAAAATTTAGCAAACTCTAATAACTCTAACTAGCATCTGAAAATAGTTGGTAGTTTCAGTATTAATATTAATTTTTCGCCGGGCGTGGTGGCGCACGATTGTGATCCCAGTACTTTGGGAGGCGGAGACCGGAGGATCCGGGTTCGCGGCCAGCCTCGGCTCTCTCTCTCTCTCTCTCTCTCTCTCTCTCTCTCCCTGTCTCTCTCTCTCTCCCTCTCTCTCTCTCCTTAGTGAGGCCCTCTGCAACTTCGTGAGACCCGGTTTCAAAATAAAGTATAAAAAATAGGGCCGGGGGTGTAGCGCGGAGGTAGAACGCCCCTGGGTTCAATCCCTGGTACCGCAAAAAAAAAAAATTAATTTTTCTATTGAACCTATCAATGCTTTTAACATCTTTATAAAGCTTTTTTTAATAAATTTTAATATCTAAATGCCCCATAATAGTAGGATATTCTCATTTAACCCCTTTCCTTTGTTGTTCCTTTCCATTTTCACCATCTACAAAATATAAATATATATTGACACATAGGATTTAAAAATGTTAAGTATACTTCTCATAATTTGAATATAATTTGATTAAATTTTTGAAAACCAATAAGTAGCATGATATTAAAACTGTAATTATTTTTCACTACAGTTCTGATGACTGTACTTTGAGTAATTTTACTTCTTAGGACCCCAGTGAAAAACACTAAGTTTTCTTGATGGCTTATGTCCCCATCATTCAAGTAACATAAACTAACCTATTTATTCTTACACTTCAGTTTCAAAATGTATTTGTTATTTTGTTTTGTTTTTTATTTGGACTATATCTTTCATGGACAATTTTATCTGTTGTGTGCTTTCCCATATTTTTGAAATATTGATTTTTATAGTAATAGAATAATACAAACAAGATATTCTTATTTCAGCTTTGGCAATTACCCTATTCAATAGAGAAGATTGTTTAAAAATATATTAGGCATTTTTGCTGGAAGTCCACAAACAACCTCCAGTCCTTATTTTATTCTCTTTTTTTCTGTATTGGGAATTGAACCCATGGCCTCACGTATTAGATACAAATATTCTACCACTGAGCTACATCTTCAGCCTTTTTATTTATTTATTTATTTACATTTTTATTGTTACATTGTAATTTCACACCACAGTGAGATTCAAAGTAATACAAACATACATGCACACATCACTTCCTGTATTTCCCTCCGCATCTTACTTCCTCCCTCCCGGTACATGTTAGTAACAATGGCAGCACTGCCTTCATATATTTGGACATAACATATTTGAACTGTTTTTTTCATCAAGCCTCCCTTTTCCCACTCTCCACCTCCCTCCTCCAATCCCCTTCCAATATTCTACTGGTATTTATCCCCATTTGCCCAAAGTCCCTTTTGTTTCCTCTTTTCTCTCTAGCTTCCACATATGAAAAAAAAGTTTCAAAAAATTATGAGGAAAAATGCTTTCTTATTTTTTACTTATTTCTTATCATGGTTTTCCTACTCTGGGTCATTTCTATCTACCAATTTTTCCCTTTGTATTTCTTTCATATTCCCCATATGTGCTTCTTGCTTTCTAAATATACATATTTTCTTTTATTTCTTTTATCTGTATATATGGTTTCCTGAGAGCAGGCTTTTCACTTTAATAAATTCTGTCCTGTGTTTCCATAGTAACCCATTCAAAACATCGCTGTCATCTTGTCATACAGCTTCACAAAATCTGTCAATATATTCCAATTGCTGATGAGATAAAGTTCATACTCACCATTTTGGCATTCAAGGAACCCTGTAATATGAGGCAAAACATTTTTATATTTTGGCCTTCCAAACTCAACTCCCATGTTATTGTTTACCCAAATAATAAAACCCATTATCTCTTAAACACATCCTGAATTCTCCTGTATTTTCTTTTGATAATATTTAGATCATGTGAAATAACTCGACCTTCAAAAATATGTCTTTAAAATCTTCCTAGATTTAAATAAATCTACCTTATTTATATCCCCTTTACGAAGTCTTTTTTAAACTGCCCAAAATGCTAACTCTAGCCCAATTTTCTCCAGGGATTAATAAAAAACCCTCTAGGCATAATCCAACTGACTACTTAATTGCTTAATATAAGGAATCCATACATTTAAAGCCAAATACATTTTTCTCTTCCCACAGCACAGAGTACATAATGACTCACCAAACAATTTCCATTTCCTCCTGAGGGTGTAGATAAATTACATTTTCCATGCCTACTTTGCTAGTAGATGGGACCATGTGACTAAATTCGGGACAATGGAAAATAAAGAGAAAAGAAAATTAACAATTTCCCAGTGAGGTCCATTAAAAAATACACAATTTGATTTTTCATGCTTTTGTTTCCCCTGCTCTGCTTATCATGAAAAGGACAAGGTTATAGAGGACCATTAAACCTCATTCAAAACAAAACTTCAGTTCCTTAATGAGTATGTGAAACGGTCTTCTACCTAACAGAATGCCTATTGACCTATGATGTGAAAAATAAATGCTACTTTTGTTAACCTGATGATACTTTGAAGTTTCACACTAGTTAAATTAGCCCCCAAAATATAGCAAAACACCTCACTTCTCTCTATATTAATTCATACTATCCTAGTCCAAACCAAAATTGTATCTAATAGCTTCCCCTGCTTCTAAACTTATCATCTAAAATCATTTTTTCTCTAGCAGTCAGAAATATCTTTTAAAATGTAAATGTGATACTATCATATTTCTAATTAAAATTATTCAGTGGTTTCTCATTTCACTGAGAATAAAATCCAAATCCCTAATCTGGTTTAGAGGAACAGTAATTAAACCAGAATTCCTCTGGTTAGGGACTCTGGGAAATAAAGTTTCCATATTTCCAACATTTGTAGTTTAGGAAAAAATGTTAAAAAGAAAAGGAGTGATGATGTAAATTAAATGCAATATCTATGGATGGTATATATGGATGTATATGCATACACACAAACACACGCTGTGGACTACAGGCAATGAAAGCAAATTAAAATTCTTTAACTTCTTGTACATGGTATAATTACCAATAAATACACAAACAATATGGAATAAATACATGAAATCTATTGCTTGATGCTGATGTACTGTGTGTACTAGGCCTTAATATTTAATTCTGGATTATCTTGAGATATTTCTTTACCTCTTCATACATGTATGTCTTACCCATAAACTAGGTTGTGAGCTCTTGATGAGTTTATCAATTTAGATTTGTAATTGACTATATATAAGTTCAGACCATTAATTTCAAAATAAGCTGGGATTTTCAACATAAATATGATGATGGTGTGCAATAAGTTATAACAGATGGACACCAATAAGTTAGCACGACAGGATATGATTTATTGTTGGGCATTGCAGTAATAAAAAATGCTTTCATGCTGCTGTCATTGATATTTAAAATGTGTCACTAAATGCAGGCAAGCAGAGTGAAGAAAGGTTGATATGACAACATCATAAAAAGGCATTGCAAATTTGATGCTGGAAGAAATCAATTTGTTAGATCTCAATTGCAGATCAAATATTATCTTTACTAAGTGTTGCTATGAATCTTTAAAATATCAATATAAGATTTGATATTTTACACGATTTTTCCCCTTCAAATTTAGGACTTCTAATGTGTTTTATATTGTGTGTTTTCCTTTCCTGAATAATTTGAAAGAATTCAAATTTTAATCCATAATATTTGATTCGGGGTACATCAATTGAAGTTTGTATTATATAAACTTAAATAAAGAAGAATAATATTTTACTTTCAAAAGCTGCATTCATGATGATGTGAAAAATTAATGACTTTTCAGTCTGTGTCAGATTTTAGGATATTTGCAGATTATCATATTTAAATCTCATCATAACTCCAGGAAGCAAATAATACTTATCAACACTTTGTATATGAGGAAGCTGTGGTTCAGTACCAGGGGACTCTGACACCTTAAGAATGTAACACAGTCTGGGAGATTACACATAAATGCAACGTGAGGATAGTTCATAAAAGTCTCTGGAGACAGTGTTGTTTGAGTAGTCATAAAAAACTGACGTCAACATTTTATTGTGTGGAAAGTTTTGAAACTTTAGTCTATTATTTTATGTATATGTTACAGGACACACTTATGTTATGAAATACTAAGGAAAAAGAATAGGATCAGTGAGTTTAAATATGATTGCACAAACATTTTCTAGGGAAAATATAGGGTTTACTCTTTCCCAGGTCCAGTAGGTAATCAGAAAAAGCAATGCTAAAATACTTGGTTGAAATAATAGTTCTGCTCCCATCAGAGTGATGAATGAGAGAAAAAATGTTGTGAATACATTAAAGTTATATAAGTTCATATAGTTAAGCAATAACACTTTCTCAAACACTTCTATCTTAGTAGCGCTTAGTATTCCTATGCTCGAATTGTCATGGTATTGAGAATGAGGAATCTGCTTTTTTTTTTTTTTTTTTTTTTTTTTTGCGGTACCAGGGATTGAACGCAGGGGCGTTCTACCTCCGCGCTACGCCCCCGGCCCTATTTTTTTTATACTTTTATTTTGAAACCGGGTCTCACAAAGTTTCTGAGGGCCTCACTAAGGAGA
>PVJS01030249.1:0-24224 GCA_004027185.1 Glis glis | reverse complement strand
AGGGATTTGGCCATGGAGGTGAGGAGGGTCCTGGCCATGGAGGTGAGGAGGGATTTGACCATGGAGGTGAGGAGGGTACTTTCATTGGAACTGAGGAGGGATTTGGCCATGGAGGTGAGGAGGGTCCTGGCCATGGAGGTAAGGAGGATCCTGACATGGAGGTGAGGAGGGTCCTGTTCCGGGAGACAAATAATTTTTTCTGGGGAGCAGAACTGACCCTAAACATGACTTAGGGCTGAGTCCATACAGCCCGGTTCCCATGTGGGCCCCTCGCCTCTCTTACCAGGCTCCCTGGTGCCATCTGTCCCTCTCGCCCACAGTCAAGTACGACCTGAACAACCCAGCCAAGCACGCCAAGCTGGACTTCCTTAACAACCTGGCCACAGGCCTGGTGTTCATCATCGTGGTGATCAACATCTTCATCACAGCCTTCGGGGTCCAGAAGCCCATGATGGACCCAGCGCCCCGGCAGTAGGGTGCCCAGGTGAGCCAGGAGGGCCCCATAGTTGTCCACCACTGTGGAAACCCTGAGGGTGGTCCAGCCTCCAACTGGCTGCCCTTGGGCACCTTCCCAGGCCAGCTTACCCTCGTGCACACCCACATGGTATCTACCTGGTCAGCACCTTGAGCCAGCCCTGCCCCATCCCCCACGCTAGCCACCTGGAGTCCTGTGGTCACAGTGATTAGGTAAGACATGTTTTGGAGCCACCATTTAAGTTTTGTTTTGTTTTGCAGTACCGGGGATGACCTCAGGGCCCCATGCATGCCAGGCGAGCCCCTCACCACTGAGCTACACCCCAGCTCCTATGTACAAAAAATGAGATTTCTTTAAAAAGAAAAAAGCCAGGTGGCATGGTGCACTCCTATAATCCCAGTATTTGGGAGGCTGAGACAGGAGGATCTCAGGTTAGAGGTCAGCCTCAGCAATATAGAGATCCTTCGCAATTTAGCAAGACCCCGTTTCAATTTTTTTTCTCCCTCCCCTTCCCCTAAAAAACAAAACAGGTTTTTGTAACATTTTAAAACCCGGTTTCACAGAACATCTACATGGGAATAGTTTCCTTTTTTTTTTTTTTTTTGCAGTACTGGGGATTGAACCCACGGACATTCTACCTCCAAGCTGCACCCCCAGCCCTATTTTTTATTCTTTATTTTGAAACAGGGTCTCACTAAGTTGCAGATGGCCTCACTAAGTAGCTAAGGCTGGCTGTGAACCTGGATCATCCGGTTTCAGTCTCCCAAGTACTGGGATTACTAGCATGTACCACCACTCCAGGCTGGGAATAGTTTCTGATACATTTGTTCACACTAACAATATGATACCTTTTCAGGTCAATAATTTCCACTAACAAACATTTTTCCTGCCTACTACAATTCCCTCCTTTTCCCCCTTTAGACAGAACAACTAAGGCCTATTTCAAAAAAACAGGGCTGGGGTCTAGCTTGGGTAGAGTGCCCCAGTACCCTCCCCCCCCAAATAGCCAGGCCTGGTGGTACACACCTGTAATCCCAGTACTTGGGAGGCTGAGACTGGAGGATTGCAGGTTTAAGGCCAACACATGGAAACTTAGTGGGACCCTATTTCAAAATAAAAAATAAAATAGGGCTGGGGTGTAGCTCACAAGTATAATACCCCTGGGTTCCATCCCCAGTACTGCACACACACGAGAGAGATTTCGGGATTTCTTGAGGACGGGGCTTTGCTCTGCAGGTAGCTCCTCATTTGAGCCCTGACCTGGGAAGGAGGCTTCCTGTCCACCCCACTGCCTCACGGACCAGGATGGTGGGTTCAGGGTCTTCTCACACAGGAGTCCCCTTAATACCCCACCTACCTGCCCTGGCTGGGCCTCAGAGGGTCTGTGTCACCCTCGGCTCTGGGACAGACCCTGGCTGTGTACAGGCCAGAATGAGGCCATCCCGCTCCTTAAATATAGGACCAGGCTGACAGTGTGGGAAGCATTTCCTACACCTTACTCTGCCCTTGCCTCTGTTCCTGCTGAAGAGGGTGAGCACCAGCCCACGGACACCCAGTGTGGGGCAGGATGAGCCGGGTGCCTGGGTGACTCAGGCAGAGGCTGGAGCCATCCACACCATGGTCCACATCCCCTGGGCGGCAGGGACACTGAGCCCTGTGCCCCGGCCATGGAGCCCAAGGCTGCTCTCCTGCTGCCCGGGGATCTAGGTGGCCCCACGTGGCATCAGATCTGCCTCCTGGCTGCTGCACTAGTTTGTTCTAAGACATCCTTCCACAGAGCCCCGGGTGCCATCCTGACCCCTGGCACATGGCATGACCAGGCTACCTGCTAATTACCCGCCCGTGGCCTGAACAGTCCTCACCACTCCCTGTCAATCATCTCTGGACAGGAAAGGGGTTCGGGCCCCTGCCCTCCGTGGGCCCCACAGGGCATCCAGCTCTGCGCAGGCGGCGGCTCTGGAAGCAGCGGAGCAGTCTCCAGCTTGGTGGCAGCCACGGTCACGGGGCCTGGCTCTGAGCCCTGATGGGAACCCAGGAATGCTGTATTTCAGAGGGGAAACTGAGGGCTTGGAGAGCGTCGAAGACCTGTCCGTATCAGGCCTTCTCACTGCTGAGCCTGAGCAGCAGTGAGAAGGCCTCTCCCCTCTCCTCTCTTCTTCCCAGAATGCTGAGTGGCATCTGCCCTGCAGCCCAGCCCCGGAGTCACCGTGCCCTTGAGATGTCACCTCCCATGCCTAGCTCGCCCCAAAAACACCAGAACCTGGACTGGTCTCCCCCGGACCGTGCCCCCTGGGATGGCCTCTGCTCTGACTGCTTGTGGAAGGCCACTCCTGGCGTGCAGGGGCTGGACACCAGGCCCAGAAGGTCAGAACTGGACAGCCGCAGAGACCTATGCCCAGAGAAGGGTCACAGCACACCCAGGAGTGTGACAGGGCCACGTGGGGGCCAGATGAGGGCCAGCACTGGCCTCTGTCTCAGGACATTCCAGAAGGACAAGGAGATATCCCTCCCTTCGCCAATGCACCAGTGTGCCCGTTTCTCAAGGGGCCTGCCCAGGTGGTCCTGGTGGCCGCTGCCTCACATTCCTGCCCCAGGGACGCCAGGCAGCAGCACACCTGTTGTCTGCAGCAGTGGCCACTGGCTCCGGCCTCAGTGCCTGGGCTTGGCGGCCACCAAGAGGCGGCCATGCCTATATGGGCCGTGGGCCCTGCCTGTTCACCAGCAGTGACCGGGAAGAGCCCCAGACCCTCCCCAGGGGTCCAGACCCCGTTTTTAAAATCAGGAATGATGAATAAAGCTCCTGCTCTTCCCTGCTGGGCTCCATGTGCCATCTTCCTCCTCCCGGGGGGCGGGGACCCAACTGCAGACCCCTCCCTGCAGAGGCATTGGAGCTCATGGCCCCAGAACACTGGGCTCGGGAGCCCGTTGGCTCCCACCCTGCCTCGGGTGAGGTCTGAGGGCAGAAAGGCCAGGTCTGGTTAGGTACAGAGGCACATGCCTATAATCCTGGTATTTGGGAGGCTGAGACAGAAAGATCACAGGTTTGAGGACAGTCTTGGGAATTTAGGGAGGCCCTATTTCAAAATAAATAATAAAAAGGGCTGGGGGTGTAGCTTAGTGCTACAGCATTCCTATGTTCCATCTCAAGTGCCACAAGATAGATGATAGATAGATAGATAGATGATAGAGATAGATAGATGATAGATAATAGATGATAGAGATAGATAGATAGAGATAGATGATAGATAATAGATGATAGAGGTAGATAGATGATAGAGATAGATAGATGATATAGATAATATAGATGGATGGAATAAAATTAGTACATTAAAAATAAGTCAATTTAGCCAGGCATATTGATGTACTCCTGTAATCCCAGTACTTGGTAGGCTGAGACAGGAGGATTTCAGGTTTCAGGTCAGCACACGGTAACTTAGTGAGACCCTGGAATAGAATAAAATGGGACTGGGGATGTAGCTCAGATGTAGAATGCCCCTGGGTTCAATACCCCAGTACCACAGTACACACAGAGAGAGAAAGAAAAAAGAAGAAGAAAGGCTGGGTCTGGTCGAGTGACACAGCACACATCTGAAATCCCAGTACTTTGGAGGCTGAGACAGGAGGATTGCAAGTTCAAGAACGGCCTCAGCAACTTAGCCAGACCACATCTCAAAATAAAAACCGTTGGGGGTGTAGCTCTGGTGGCACACCCCTGGCTTCAGTCCCTAGTACAAGAAGAAAAAAGAACAAGAAAGGCTGGATCTGAGGCACAAAAGCCTTGCTTTTATTTCTTTACACAAACACAGAAAAGTTGCAAGAAGTTTAAAGAATTCCCTTACACCCTGTGATCACTTGGCCAGGTGTGCCCCCAGCTGTCTCGGCACCTGGCCCCCAGGCCTCCCGGTGCTGGCAAGGAGTTCAGACCCTAGCCCGGCCACCTCTGCTCAGAAGCCAGGCCCGAGCGCCAAGGCTCTGGGAGTCGCCCAGCTGGGTGTCCCTGGACTGTGGGTGCTCTGGATCAAGTGGTGGAAATGGGGCCTCTGCCGGCCCGGATGCGTGTGACCCCGGTGCACACTGCAGCCCTTGTCCTGTGCCTGGGGGCCTGCTGTGTCACGTATAGCAACATAGGATAAAGCCCAGGACCGGCGTGCCCTGTGCCACCCCTCCCAGATCAGGCCCAGTGGCACCGCTCTGGCCCGTTCAGATGAAGCGTTTTTGGGGTGACTGGCTTGGGGGCCTGGGCTCAGGGGGTTGGAGGGTGGCTTGTTACATGGCTGCCCAAAGTGTTCGTTTGCCCTGTTGGCTTTTAGACCCTGGCTGTCCTCCCTGGGGAGAAACACGTTATTATCTCCAGCTGCCACCGTGGCCTGGGCGGGGCCCCTGTGAGATTCCAGTACTGCCTCCATTTCGCACTGTCCTGCGGGGTCCTGGCCTCCAAACACACTACTGTGTCAGTCTCTCCCCACAGTGCTGTCCAGAACAGCCGTGGCCTGCAAGGGCATTGTCCTTAGCAGGAGGCGAGCTGGGGGCTGTCTCAGACTGGGGCCTCCTGCCTGGTGGGGCCCCTCGCCCCAGGGAAACTGGCCCCCAGCACCTCACTCTCCTCCTTGGAGCCCAGCACTTCCCCAGACACCACCACCCACCCTGCGCTCCTAGTACACCTCCAGCCCAGCCCCTCCTCGCCCCACCTTCCCCCTGGAGTCCCCTCTGCATTCCACCATAAGTGCCCGCACCTGGTTTCCTCCAGGTGAGATGCCTGGGCCTCTCCCTCTCCTCCAAGGAGCCTTCCCAAGACACAGGCTGCTGGGCAGGATCCTTTCCAAAGACCCCCCACTCCCCCTTGCCTATCTGAGTGGTGAGCCTTGGGGGGCTCTGGCACCTGGTGCCTTAAGATGCTCACATAAGCCAGACACAGTGGTGCATGTCTGTAATCCCAGTACTTGGGAGGCTGAGACAGGAGGATCACAGGTTCGAAGCCAGCCTCAGCAATTTAGTGAAACTGTGTTTCAAAATTTTAGCCAGGTGTGGTGGTACACACTTAAAATCCCAGTACCTGGGAGGCTGAGACAGGAGTATCACAGGTTCAAGTCAGCCTCAGCAATTGAGTGAGACCCTGTTTCAAAACAAAAAATATTAAGAGCCTGGGGTGTAGCTTGGAGGTAGAATGTCTCTGAGTTCAATCCATAGTACCACAAAAAAACAGAAAACAAAAACAACAACCAAAAAGCAGTAGTTGCATAAAATGTGTTCCAAGATGAACAAGCAAAACATGATGCTGTGTGATGGGCTGGAAGTGTGCCTGCACCGGGGCGACGCTGGCTTCTCCAGCCCCTGGCCAGGGCCCCGTTCAGAGGCATACCACAGGGCTCCAGGTGGGCCCCATGTGGGTTGGCCAGAAGCCACCTGCGTGCCTGGCCTCAGCCACCGGATGTTGGCCAACACATGGCTTAGTTCCTCCTCCAGAAGAAAACATTCACCCAGACAGGGCAGGATGGGTATGGAGTGGCAGTACTGAGACCTCACCCTCAACCGAGCCAAGCCAGCTGTCTCTGGTGCAGGGCCTGGGGACAGGGCGCAGCTCCCCACTTCTGCCTCAATGCCTGGGGGAGGTGGAACCCCTCCCCATCCCCTAGTGTGTGTGTGGGTCAAGCCCCCAGTGCCATCCCAGGTGGGGTGTCGCCGCCCCTCAGGACAGTATCCAGCTCATGCATCCTGGCCTCCACCAGCATCCAGGCTGCAGCTCACCTGCAGCTCACCTGCAGCTCATCCCATCGGCAATCCTCCTATCTCAGCCTCTCAAATACTGGGCCTACAGGTGTGCACCATGGTGCCCGGTTTCAAATACTCCTTTTTTGGGGAAATACTAATGTAGTTGTTGTTGACTGGGTGCGACCTGCATGAGTGACCCCCACAGCTGTTGTGCCCCCAACCAGTGGGTGCTGTGAGGCCGACATCAGGCCAGGGTGGCCCCTCCCTGCACCTGTGGCTGCTGAAAGTGGGGTGTGAGGACCCCTGAAACACAGCCCTGCCCCTCCCATAAGGGCCCTTGCTCCACTGTAAGATGGACCAGATTAAAATTTGGGGTTCTGGCTAAGCGTGATGACACATGCTTGTAATCCCAGTACTTGGAAGGCTGAGACAGGAGGAAGATCAAAAGGGTTGAGGCCAGCCTCAGCAACTTAATGAGACCCTTTTTCAAAATAAAAAATAAAATGGCTGGGAGTGTAGCTCAGAGGTAGAATACCCCCGATTTCAATCCCCAGAACCACAAAAAGAAAAAATTGGGGTCTCATGGCCACTTGACCAGCACCTCCTTCAAGCCAGGCCTCAGCTGTACAGGGGTGTCATGCACCAGGCCCCACTCTCTGGAAAAGGTGAGGAGATGGACCGCCTGAGTGGGGATGTGACCCCAGGACAGAACAGCGTTTCCCCATCTGTCCCTCTTCTGAGCACCCCTCAGGTGCTGTGGACGCTGAGAAACTCAAGGTGACCCCCAGACCCTCATACACTGCGTGAGGGTAGGTGTCCAAGACCCCCAAGAAAGCCCTGACCTGTGGCCGGCCCTTGGTCACTGCAATGGGGAAGATGGCCCGGCCTGCAGGGTGCTGACCCTGCGGGAACTGGACACAGGGACATGACATAACAGCAGTGTCAGCGCCCCGTCCAGCCCTCTGCCACACACAGCCCGTTGTGCAAGACGGAGGTGGGTTTCCTGCTCAACCTCACGTGCCCTGTGTCACACTGCCTGTTCCAAACCTGCCCCTCACCCACACCACTCCTCTGGAGTCCGGGTCCTCTCCAGTCCCAGCTGCCCCTCCCCACCCCGGGGACAGTGTCCCGGAGCAGTCACTATTCTTTTTATTTTTATTTTTTTTTGCGGTACTGGGGATTGAACCCAGGGTCACTTTACCTCCAAGATACACCAGCAGTCCTATTTTTTATTCTTTATTTGTAAACAGGGTCTCACTAAGTTGCAGAGGGCCTCACTAAGTAGCTGAGGCTGGCAGTGAACCTGGATCCTCTGGTCTCAGCCTCCCAAGTGCCAGGATTACAAACGTGGGCCACCACGCCTGGCTCCAGCAGCCACTATTCTTATTTGCGTGTCAAGAGAGCTTCCTGGAGGAGGTGACCTGAAGACTGGGTCCAGGAGTGGATGGCAAGAGGTCCCCAGGCAGAGGGAGTGGTGCATTCCTTACATGACCCCCTATGGCTGTGGGGTCATGGTGTGTGACAAGGGCCATCCCATGGTTGCATTGTTCTGACAGGGTGACATTGGGAGCTGGTGGCCTGCACCTGTCACTCTGTGGACTTCCTCATAGTAGGTCACAGTACCTGCTGACCAGGTGGCTGCAGGGCAAGGCCTGATGGGGGCACTGGGGCCTAGACGGGGCCTTAGGCTGGGACGGAGGCCTGTGGAGGACCAGCCAGGGCAGGGGACATAGAGGACCTTGGCCACAGGCTTTCATCTAGCCAGGTCAGAAGTGGCACCCAGGGCCAGCCTGTGCACAGGGGCGGGCAGGCTATGGGTCTTGGGGCAGGGATGGAGGGACAAAGTCAGTGATCCAGGGCTGGGTGGACTCAACTCCAGAGGATAAAGATGGGCATGGTGGTGCATGCCTGCACTTGAGTACTTGGGAGGATGAGACAGGAGGATCTCAGGTTCAAGGCCAGCCTCAGCAACTTAGTGAAGCCCTCAGAAACTTAGTGAGACCCTGTTTCAAAATAAGAAATAAAAAGGTCTAGGGTTGTAGCTCGGAGGTAGAATACCCTTGGGTTCAATCCTTGGTACCACCAAAAAAAAAACCAGATCCAGAAAAGACCTGTGGGTCCCACTTAGGGGATGGTACCCCGCTTGCGGGGCCCAGGGACTCTGGGCTCATTTCAGCAGCCCTGAGGAGGTGCGCCCTCCAAAGTGGTCTCAGGTGGGTTTAGTCCAGAACCTTCCCAGACCAGTGGCATACGGCCTTGTCTGTCTCTAGACGTTTCCAGTTTCAGCGACAGAAACTAAGTTTTTTTTGTGTGTGTGTGCTGGGGATTGAACCCAGGGGCATTCTACCTCTGAGTGATACCCCCAGCCCTATCTTATTTTTAAATTTGAAACAGGGTCTTGCTAAGTTGCTGAGAGTCTCACTAAGTTGCTGAGACTGGTCTTGACCCTGAGATCCTCTGTCTCAGCCTCCCAAGCACTAGGATTACAGGTGTGCACACCCACGCCCGGCAGAAACTAGGATTTTAACGTTCCTCAAGGCCTTTCCTTCACCTTCTAAGGGCAAGCCAGCCTAGCACACCCTCGACACAGTGGCAAGCCCTTCCCTCGGTATCACCTTTATGAAGGTGTCAGGGGCACTTTCTAGCAAAGTGGTCAGTTCACAAAGCTGTCTGTGGGAACAGCGCTGTTAATGGCGCCTTGCTGTGCTGAGCTGTGCTCTACCAGCAGTGCCCCGAGGAGGGTTCCCATGCGACAGACAGGCAAACCGAGGCTCAGAAGCACATGGTCTTGTGGCTCTGTGGTGGGGGAGTGAGGTCATTAACTGAGGTCCATCCCTAAAACCACTTCTCCCTCCCGGCATGTGGCATCCCAGCAGGTGGGAGGCTCTGAGCTGTGGCTTTCCTTTGTCCAGGACTGCGACTCTGATGAGCATGGGCACCGGCTGCATGGCACCAGAAATCCTCCCGACTGTATCTCCCTCTCACGTGCCACATGAACCTGAGGCCTGGGTGGTCCTCTCCTGGGGGAGCCTGGCCCCACACCCACCTCGCCCCAGCTGCAGGACCATCAGAGGGAAGAAACCCCGCTCTGGCGCCTCCCAAAGCACACCTCGTGCTCTGGAAAACCCTGCGGAAAATAGACTCACAGTGATTCTGTGGGCTGACAGTACTGTTTCCCCAGAAAAGGCCGCTGGGGGCTGGCGAGGGAAGCAATCAGAAACCATCAGGGGCCCGGCTCTGTGGTGGGGACCTCGTGTGCATGTGCATGCATGTAAGTATGAGTGGATATGTACACGTGAGCACCGTGTTAGCATGCATGTGTGTATACATGTGCGTGCACATACAGTATGTGTGAGTGGGTATGTACACGTGAACGCCATGTCAGCACACACGAGTGGATATGTACATGCAAGTACCGGGTCAGCATGCACGAATGGATATGTACAGGCGAGCACCGGGTCAGCATGCACGAGTGGATATGTACACAGGACCACTGTGTCAGCATGCATGTGTATACATGTGCGTGTGTGTGAAGTTGCTGTGCGGGTGTGTGATGAGAGGTGGTGGCACAGGTGGAGGGCACAGGGAGCACCCTTGTGCCAGCCTGCCGCCATGTGGTCTTGGCTCTGGGTCTTGGCATCCTTGCGTGTCACATGAGTAGTGACAGGGACCCTGTGGACAGGGTGCGTCTGTGGAGTTAGTTTAAGGGCCACAGGGTGTCCACTGGCCCTGGCCTTGGGCAGCCCAGCGACGTGGCTCGTGCTAGGCCAAGGGCCCTCAGGGCTCTGACAATGACGCCAGGACAGTGTGCTCACTCTACTTACACGGGACACTTCCAGGGCAGATTCCGAGGCTGAGACCGCAGTGGAGATGGGCTGGGCACGTCGCTGGGCTGCCCAAGGCCAGGGCCGGTGGACGCCCTGTGGCCATTAACTAACTCCACAGACACACCCTGTCCGACGACTCTCAGGCGAGGGAGCAGGGCCCTGTCCCGGGTGGGCAGGGATGGTGGTGGCCAACCCCGGGGGACGGCAGGAGGAGCCAGTGTCCAGAACCTCGGGTGCACAACAACCTTCTTCATCTCTAAAGATTCTAGACAGGTCTGTGGGCTGTTTTGTCCTGAAGAATCCAAGTCCTCTTGCCTGGGTAGGGGTGGCCCTTTAGGTGTGTCTGCTTCCTGCACAGGCGTGGCCACAGTTGCGCTCCGTGTGGTTGAAGCCTGGAACCCAGCCACCCAGCCCATGCTCGGCAGCACTGACCCCACCTCTGCCCTTGATGGCAGAGGGCGTGTGGGCCCAAGGGCCCTGCCTCTGGGGACTTCCGTTCCCAGGACACAATGGCTGACCCGGGGTGTGGAGCTGAGGATGTGACCCAGAGGCCAAGGGAAGGGCCCCAGGGCGGAGATGGCATGGAGTTTCCTTGGACACCGGAAAGGGCACCGGGATGAGGTGGACTGAGCTCAGACCTGGCCAAGTGGGCCCCTTCTCTGGGCCTCGGTTTCCTCACTGGCAGAGTGGGGATAATGGCCCCCATCTTCTGGGGTTTTTGGAGGAATTGGAGCTAACCCATGTGAACACTCAGCGGCTGGCACCCCACTAGAGACCTCCAGGGCCCAGTGAGGCCCCGGATCCACGGTAGCCAGGCCTGGACTCAGTCAGCAGTAGTGGTGGGAGGGGTGACCAGGCCGGCAACCCAAGTCCATCCTCCCCACCTGGGCCTGCAGGGCTGGATGGAGGAGAGACCCGGCAACAGGAACCACCAAGGGCATCGGGCAGGAGCACCCGCCAGGGCTCAGCGGCAGAGTGAGGGAGGGACACCCAGCATGGCTGGGCCTTGGTGGTGGGCACCCTGCCCCGGGCTTGGGCAGGGGCTGGACTGAGAGTCAGAATCACATGGGGACTCTCCTGAGACGAGGGGGCACGACGGCCAAGAGGACTTGAGCATTTAATACCATTAAATACCCATAGAAATGATAAATAACGAAAAACGAGCATTTAGAAAGGAAGTGCGGCCCCTCATGGCAGCCAGGGGGTCTTTGGTTGTGCAGAAGGTAAGGCCCAGGCCCGGGCCGTCAGAGCCCCCCAAGGTCATCTGCCAGGAAGGCCAGCAGGTAGCGGCTGACGTGTCTGTCGATGATGACAGGTGAGAAGCCGAGGATGCGCCGGGCCCCCGGCAGCACCTTGGGGTCTGGAAGACAGGGGAGGAGGAAATGGAAGACCCAGCAAGGTGAACTCGGCGCTGGCCTGACGGGTCCTACGGGAGCTGGAGCAGGTTGTCGTCCCTCCTGTCGCCGTCTTGGTGTGCGAGTTGGAAGTCGAGAATCTGGGCAGTCCTGGAGCCTGCAGCTCCCGAGGGAGCCCTGCAGGGCTAAGGGCACCTGGCCACACCTGGAGGCCTCCCGTGGTGGTGACAAACCCAAGGGGAGGCGGGGCGGCCTAGGCCTCCTGCCCTCGGGCCTGTGACACTATGGGCATAAAGACCCTGGGATCTGGGGCGGTGGCCTGCATGGGTCCTGCCAAGGCCCTGCGTGGCTTGAGCTCACCAGTGTGGCAGGGCTTTCTAGCCACCAGGTCCCCGTACCCCCTCTGGAGGAGAAGTCATTCTCTATTGCTGAGGACCGCAGGGCCACGGAGGGCCTCCACACATTCTACTGTTCATGCGCCCTGCAAGGCAGTCCTGACGCCAGTGTCACTGTGCGGGTGGGGAAGCCGTACTCACCTGGAGGGCAGCAGTAGAGGAGCAGGGCCAATCCAGCGGCCAGGCCGAGGCCCGCCAGGAAGCTCATGGGGCCTGGGGAGAGAGGAGTGTAAAGAGGCCCGTGCCGAGCCCTGTCCACCAGCAGAAAGCCAGGAACGGAGCCCTGTGGGATGGAGAAGCCCCTGGGACAGAGACAGAGCCAGAGCCCTGGGGAGAGAGAGACAGGGAGAGAGGCGGCGGGGGGCGTTACCCCTGTCACTCAGCTCGCGGCCCTCGCTGCCCCAGTCCAGCTCTGTGCACTCTGAGTTCTCTGGAAACAAAACCACAGGGCATAGTTAATGGGGGCCGGCCCAAGAAGAGGTGGTCACCCTGTGGGACCCACGGCTGCGCACAGCACTGGCCAGGCCGCGACGTCACGAGGTCGGCCCTGGGCACCCGTGTAGTTCCTGTTGCATCGAGGGCCCCGAGACACCAAGCACAACACAGATGTCCACGTCCAGGGCCCAACTTGTCAAGGTGGTGGCCGTCTCGCTTCCTCCTCAGACCTCCCTGTGGGTCCGCTCCAGGCAGCCTGCCCGCTGGACAGGCCTGGGGGCGTCTGGGAGTCACAGAAGGTGCTAGGGGTGTGGCTCGGTCCTAGCCGTGTTCTGGTTGTCTAACCTGCCCCCGAGTGTCCCTACTGTGCCCTGGGAGGCTCGGGGGCCGCCCAAAGACATGGGTCCAGAGTCCTGGCCGAGCAGCTGGGGCTGAGCCACCTCATCCCTCTGCTGGGGGCAGCAGCCCCTCCTCCCAGGGTCCCTAGCACA
This sequence comes from Glis glis, assembly GCA_004027185.1. Classification (NCBI taxonomy): domain Eukaryota; kingdom Metazoa; phylum Chordata; class Mammalia; order Rodentia; family Gliridae; genus Glis; species Glis glis. Next base: position 11,537 of record PVJS01030249.1, on the reverse strand, counting down.
GAGGCCTCAGGCCATTCCACCCCACTATGCCCGCCCCAGTCCTAGCAGTTCAGATGACCCCAGACCCCTGGGACGGGACTCTAAGTCACAACGCATGGGCCTCTGGCTGGCTGCCCACACTCGAAGACGCCTACAGATGTGTGTGATCGGCTGCGGCAAAGGGGGCACAACCTCAGTGACCGCCACGAAGTTGGGCAGCTCCGCATTGGGACACCATGCAGCTGTGGGGACAAGGCTGCCGTCAGCACAGAGGAAGAGGTCCCTGTGGTGGTGGAGATTAGAAAGGAAGTGGATGGGTGCTGGCTTCTGCATAACAACTGGCACAAGAAAGGGGACAAACAGAGAGGGGCGGGGAGAGACACAGAGACACAGGAGGACAGAGAAATAGAGGCAGAGACAGACAGAGATGGAGGGATAGAGACCAAAGCTGAGAGAGAAAGAGCGGCAGAAAGAGACACAGGGAGAGGCGCAGGGGAGAGGCCTGGGGTGGTCGCCAGGGAGGGCCAGGAAGGAGGAGGGGCTCCAGCCTGCACCCCTGCAGACTTGAGGGGCATCCATGATGCCTACACCAGGGATGGCTGACGGGCCCGTGTCAGTGGTTGGCAGTGGGACTTACGAAGTGTGTGGCGGCTGGGCAGGTGGCTGTGCAGGGGCTGGGCGTGGATGTACAGGGCTCGGTAAAACTCCTGGCAGTCTCTCTCGCCGCTCCGCTGCAGGTGGCTCAGGAGGTCACAGAGCCGGACGCGCAGGGATGCCTTGGGATTCCGGAACTGGGGGAGGAATGAAGGGCAAGCTGGAGGGCAGGTGGGGTCAGGACTTCCAGCCACAGCGTTACTTGTTGGCATCAGAAAGCAAGCCTAGGGCAGGGATATCACCCTAGGCGATGGGACTTGGTGTGGCTTCCTGTGTGACCTCAGTAGGTGGCTTTGAGCTCTGAGACTTGGTTTCTTCATTTGTAAAAAGGGAGTAATAGAAGCTGGGCGTGGTGGCACACTCTTGTAAGTCCAGTACTTGGGAGGCTGAGACCAGAGGATCCAGGTTCACAGCCAGCCTCAGCTACTTAGTGAGGCCCTCTGCAACTTAGTGAGACCCTGTTTCCAAATAAAGAATAAAAAATAGGGCTGGGGGTGTAGCTTGGAGGTAGAATGCCCCTGGGTTCAATCCCCAGTACTGCAAACAAACAAAAAAAAAGAGAGTAATAGGCATGGTGGTGCATGCCTTTAATCCCAGTACTTGGGAGGCTGAGACAGGAGGATCGCAGGTTAGAGGCCAGTCTCAGCAACTTAGTGAGATCCTGTGTCAAAATAAAAAATAGCAGGTGTAGCTCAGAGGTACAATGCCCCTAGGTTCAATCCCCAGTATCACAAAAAAGGGGGGGGTACGGGGGAGAGCAATAAACCCACACGATTGGGTGATTATAGGGAATTAATGAAGTGATCACTTCATTAATAGAAATGATTACTTCTATTATGTTGCAGTTCATAGGAACATGACACAAGTATTTTAAGGTAAGCTGAGAAAAGAACTGGTTCTTCTGGTGTGTTTAGTGGGCTGAAGGGTGGTTGTGAAGGTCAGTGGACAGGGACCTGGAGGCTGCGGCCTGGTGCCCCCCCTGGTGGCAGTGTGTGTAGCTACAGGGGACTGGAGTTGAACACCATCCTGAAAACACGTTGGCAGGAGCCTGGGGTGCCTGTGAGGGAAGGCGCAGGTACACAGAGCCGTTCCCCTTTTAACTGTATAAGCATCTGAGATTTTTCAAAATTAAAAAATGAGTATTAGACTTTTAGTTACAGTAGGAAATAAATTTGAGCTCATCACTGTGTGGGGGGGGGGATTGAATCACCCAGGGGCATTCTACCTCTGAGTTACACCCCCAACCCTTTTTGTTTTTTTCTTTTGAAACAGGGTCTCACTAGGTTGCTGAGAGCCTCAATAAGTTGCTGAGGCTGGTTTTGAACCTGTGATCCTCCTGTCTCAGCCTCTCAAGTACTGAGATTACAGGCATGGGCCACCACGCCCAGCTGAGCTCATCACTTTTTAAATTGCTGTGTGACCTTCACAATGGAAGCAGCAACTGAGCCTGTAGCAGGCCCGTGTTGCTTCTGAGTTGTCCTGACCAATCTCGCAAGTTGCAAGAGGCCCCAAGCCTGGGGACAGCCAGGCAAGTGGTCCTGTGACACCCACACCAAATGAGGAAATGCAGCTCCAAGAGGGCAAGGGACTCATCCAGGGTCACTGAGTGGGACGCCTGGGGCAGGACCTGGTCTCCAAAGGCCTTGTGGGTCAGGGCAGGAGCTGGAGCATGGGTCAGGGCATGCCCACTCTCTCATCCAGCGTCTTTGAAATTTGGGGCCCTCGGGGTCCCCCAGCCGTGGGGAACTGGGTGGAATTTGACCTCCTGGGGACGAGCCCAGGACCTGCATCCTGAATGCAGGTCCAGCAGAGCCACTGTGGCCACCTCCAGCTCCAACAACATGCAGGCATGCCTGACCTCCTGAGATGGGTGGTCCTGGGCGTGTAACCATTTCTCAGGCCTCAGCAGCCGCCTCTGTAAAACAGAGCGGTGACCAGCTACTTGCAGGGACATCCAGGGAGGAGGAGCACCGGAGCGTTGTACCTGGCTCCAGGGGGTGAGTCCACGCCGCAGTCTGCGCGTGCATGGGCTTCTCGTGCCCGTCTCACAGAGCAGAAGTGAAGGCTCCCAGTGGGACCAGCACCCCTCAGCCCTGTGCAGTGGGGCAGGGTGAGTTTGGCCGTGGGACAGGGCTAGCCCCTGCCTGCCTGACCTCTGCTGCTTGCCCGTGACAGGCTGGGCCTTCCAGCCTGACGTGAGCAAGGAAGCCACAGAGAGGCACAGGAAGCGAGTCTTTGCCTACTCTGAACCTTGACAGGGCTGGGCTTCTCGCCCTCGTCCACTCTCCCTCTGCTCTCCCCTCTGGTCTCCTGCTCCCATTCGCTACTGTGTTGCCCTGTGCCGGCACGTGTTGTCACATGTCACATGCCACCTCCCCCAGCCCTCCTTCACACTGGAGGGGCCAGCAGGCATGATGACACACAAAGACCCTGAGGCACAGAGGGCTGGAGATCTGAGCCCATTCTGAGCTCGGGCAGCCTGGACGTGTCACCCGAGAGCTGTCCAGAAACAGCTGGTGTGCTGTCCCCAGGAAGATGACTCAGGCCAGCACTGGCTCCCCCTGGCCCGGAAGGAAGGGGCACAAGGCACCCAGGCCCCGCCCTCGCCCCCTCAGCACCTTTTCGGCCTCCTTGTTGGTGAGGATCTGCGGGTAGTAGCGATTCAGCTGAAGGATGATCCTATCCACCTGCTGCTCGCTCAGGCGCCCTTGGCCCGTCAGGAAAGGCGTGTCCTGCACCAGGCGGTCACAGTAGGTCTGATCTGGAACACACAAGGGGCACAGGCCATGAGCCAGTGTAGTCCCAAGGAGGACCAAAGACAGTGCCCCGGCTTACACCGTGGGAGGCCCCACACTCACTGCGAGGGTGACCATCTCTCAGGAGGGCAGGATCAGGGACACCCCATCCTGTGTGGTAGGCATCACATCGCACGCAGGGAGGGCCACCCCCAGCCTGAAGTGGGCAAGTGCAGTGAGAGCCCAGAAAGGGTCACATTTTCTGGTCCCTCTTCTACACCCAAGAGCTTATCACAGAAAAGGAACTCAGTGCTGGGTGGGGTGGTACACCTGTAATTCCAGTACTTAGGAGGCTGAGGCACGAGGATCATAGGTTTGAGGCCAGCCTCAGCAACTCAGCAAGACCCTGTCTCAAAATAAAAAATAGAAAGGGCTGGGGATGTAGCTCAGTGGTAGAGTATCCTTGTTTTCAACCCCCAGTACCACAAAAAAGAAAAGAAAACCTTAAAGTCTTTTTTAAAAGCCATTAGAGCCAATAAATGCATGTAATAAGGTTCCAAGATACAAAAGCAAGCCAGGCATAGTGGCACATGCCTATAATCCCAGCTACCCATGAGGCTAAGGCAGGAGAATCACAAGTTCAAGGCCAGCCTGGCCAATTTAGTGAGACCCTATCTCAAAATAAAAATAAAAAGGAGCCAGGTGTGGTGGCGCACACTTGTAATCCCAGTACTTGGGAGGCTGAGACCGGAGATTCCAGGTTCGCGGCCAGCCTGAGCTACTTAGTGAGACCCTCCGCAACTTAGTGAGACCCTGTTTCAAAATAAAGAATAAAAAATAGGGCTGGGGATGTAACTCAGAGGTAGAAGACCCTGGATTCAATCTCCAGTACCACAAAATAAATAAATAAATAAAATAAAAAATAAAAAGAGCTGGGGAGGTAGCTCAGTGGTAGAGTACTTGCCTAACATGCACGAGGCCCTGAGTCCAACCCCCCCACCACTACCCCCCCACACAAAGTCAACACACAAAACTCAGTTTCATTTCTATATACTAACAATGAGCAAGTTGAAAAAAAAATTTTAAATCCCATGTACAGTAGCATTGAAATATTTAAAATAGGAACAAATTTAATCAAGGAGGCAAGAATTATATACACTGAAAACTACAAAACATTGCTGAAAATATTAAAGATCAAAAAAAGGAAAGACATTCCATGTTCATGGATTAAAGTACAATACCATTACAATGGCAATACTATCCAAAGCAATCTACGGATTCAATGCAATCCCTATCAAAACCCCAATGGTGTTTTATGCAGAAACAGAAAAAAACCCATCCTAAAACTATGGAATTTCAAGGTTTCTCAATAGCCAAAACAATCTTCAAAAAGAATGAAGTTGAAGCCGGGCGTGGTGGTGCACGCTTGTAATCCCAGTACTTTGGGAGGCAGAGACCGGAGGATCCGGGTTCGCAGCCAGCCTCAGCTCTCTCGCTCTCTCTCCCTATCTCTCTCTCTCTCTCTCTCTCTCTCTCTCTCTGTCTCCTTAGTGAGGCCCTCCGCAACTTCATGAGACCTGGTTTCAAAATAAAATATAAAAAAAATAGGGCCGGGGGCGTAGCGTGGAGGTAGAACGCCCCTGCGTTCAATCCCCGGTACTGCAAAAAAAAAAAAAAAAAAGAATGAAGTTGGAAGGTTCGTACTTCCAGATTTCAAAACTTACTAAAAAGCTATAGTAATCAAAACAGTGTGGTACTGACATAAAGACATAGACCAAGCTGATAGAATAAGAGAGCCCAGGATTAAACCCTATTTTGAGTGAAAACAGGAATGAGAAAAAGATACTAAAACATAGATCTCCTAAGCATAGACATCCAGATTATATGAAGAACTCCTATAATTCTTTTTTTTTTTTTTTTTGGTGCTGGAGAGTGAACCCAGAGGTATTCTACATCCAAGTTACACCCCCGTCCCCCGCCCCCCTTTTTTGTGGTACTAGAGATTGAACCCAGGGGTGTTCTACCTCCCCAGTCCTATTTTATTTTTTATTTTGAAACAGGGTTTCATTAAGTTGTAGAGGGCCTCACTGGGTTGCTGAGACTGGCTGTGAACCTGCGATCCTCCTGTCTCAGCCTCCCAAGTACTGGAATTAAAGGCATGCACCACCGCATCCAGCTTCCCCAGCCCCCCTTTTAAATTAATATTATTTTGAAACATGGTCTTGCTAAATTGCTGAGGCTGGCCTCAAACCTGCAATCTTCCTGTCTCAGCCTCCCAAGTACTGGGATTATAGGCATGCGCCACCACCACCAGCGATGATCCAGCAATTCTAGTTATATACCCTAACCAATTGAAAGCAGAGACTAAACAAATATTTGCACACCAGGGTTCATAGCAACATTATTCAAAATAGCCAAAAGGTGGAGTAACCCAAATGTTCACCAACAAATGGATTATTAAAATGGGGCATATACATATGCACAATGGAATATTATTAAGCTACAGAAAGGGATGAAATTCAGATACATTGGTAAACCTTGAAAATATGTGCTAAGTGTAATAAGCCAGACACAAAAGGACAAATATACAATCCCACTTACATGAGATGCTTAGTCACTGAAATGGTTAAAATGGTAAATTTTCTGCTCTGTATATTTTGCCACTAAAAAAAGGGGGGATAAGTAAACTGTCAGCACTAAAAAGAAATGAACTATAAAGCCAAGAAAAGACATGGAGAAGCCTCAAATGCATATTACTACGTGAAAGATGCCTGTCTTAAAAGGCTACACAATGTATGATTCCAATTACATGACATTACAATACCATGGAGACAATAAAACCAATGGTTTCCAGGGGTTAGGAGGAGGAAGGGATGAGTAAACTATTCTGTATGGCACTGGAACCATGGACACAGGACATGGTGCATTTCCAAAGTGCACAGAATGTACCATACAGGGAGGGAATCCTAATGTATACTCTGACCTTTAGTTAATAATAATGCACTGATACAAAGTGTTAATAATAGGGGAAATGGGATGCGGGAAGTATTCGGGACCCTCGGTACTATTTGCTCAATTATCTACAAACTAAAACTGCTAAACCAGCGTGGTGGCACACGCTTGTAATCCCAGTACTTGGGAGGCTGAGACAGGAAGATCCGGGTTTGCAGCCAGCCTCGGGCACTTAGTGAGACCCTGTTTCAAAATAAAGAATAAAAAAATAGAGCTGGGGGTGTAGCTCGGAGGTAGAATGCCCCTGGATACAATCCTGAATACCGCAAAAAAATTAAAAATTAAAAATAAAACTGCTCCAAAAATGGTTTCTTGGGGCCTGGTGCAGTGGTGCATGCCCAGAGTCCCAGCTACCCAGGAGGGTACTGTCGTCCCAGTTACTGAGGCTGGAGGATCACTTGAGCCCAGGAGTTGGATACCAGCCTGGGCAACATAGTAAGACTCCATCTCAAAAATAAATAAATAAGCCAGGCATGGAGGTACAGCCTTGTAATCCCAATAACTTGGGTGGCTGACAGGAGGATTGCAGGTCCCAGGCCAGCACATAGTAACTTAGTGTGACCCTGTTTCAAAATAAAATAAAATAAAATAGCTGGGCGTGTAGCTCAGAGGTAGAATGGCCCTGGTTTCAATCCCTAGCACCATACACACAAAAAAATAAATAAGTAAATAATGAATAAAGTCTATTAATTAAGATGAAAATCTATTTGGGAAATTCCATTGCTGAATATTTTGTACATGTGGTACTGGGGATCGAAACCAGGGCTGCTTTACCACTGAGCTACATCCTCAGCCCTTTAGATTTTTCATTTTGAGACAGGGTCTTTACTAAATTGCCAAGTCTGGCCTGGAACTTTCTTTCCTCCTGCCTCAGTTTCCAAAATTGCTGGAGTTACAGGCATGTGTCATCAAGCCCAGCCCACTGTTGAATTCTGAAGAAAAAACTGGGTGTCAGAGAAAGCAGATCCACCACTAGGTTGCAGGGAGATTACCTGAGGAGGGGCCTTTCTGAGTGACAGAAATGTTCTGTCTTGATTCTGCCTGGAATGATAATTACATGGGTGTCAACATTTGTTAAACTTATCAAACTGTTCACTAAAAATGAGCACATTTGCTCATAAGATTATGCTTCTGTGAGATTGCCTTTTTACAAAATAGGGCCCTTGGGTGGGGAAAAGCGGGCCCTTTCTCTGTTTGACCGTGGGGTGCAGACTCAATAGGCTTTCTTCCCACATCTCTGTTCAGTTGCTTCCTCCTGCCTGCTCTTCCTTCTACCTCTGAATTCTCCCTTCAAGGTGGCTGCGCCCAGTGGGGCTCTGCCCAGCGGGGTGGGAAGAGCCTATCAGCTGCTGGCCCCGTGGGAGCTCAGGGATGTCCTCCAGGGGCTCACAGTGTGAGGGTGGGGCAGCATCCACCAAGACCCCACAGACACATCCCTACCAGAGAGAACAAGGCGAGCTCATGGCCATTGCTCCTGCCACGACCACCCTTTGCCACCATCTGCCACAGGCCACCACCATGGCCACACAGGGGGGCAGCTGGGGACCGGGCATGCTAGCCAAGCCCCAAGAGCATGTGGAAGATGGACTTACCAGCAGCCCTGTTGCAGTAAGGGAGCAAGTTTAGGGTCACGCAATGCCCTGCCCAGGCCACACTGCCAGGTACATCAGGAAGTCTGGCTCCAGCACTTTTGGCCTCTCTCACTAAAAAGTTAAGATGAGTCCTAGTACCAGGTGTGGTAGCGCATGCTTGTAATCCCAGTACTTGGGAGGGACTGAGACAGGAAGATGGCAGGTTTGCGACCAGCCTCAGCAACTTGTGAGGCCTTCCCCAACCCAGTGAGACCCTGCTTCAAAATAAAGAATAAAATAGGGCTGGGGTATAGCTCGGAGGTAGAATGCCCCTGGGTTCAATACCCAGTACCACACACAAAAAAAATTTTTTTTAATTAAAAAGGGCTAGGGGTATAGCTCAGAGATAAAATGCACCTGGCTTGAATTCCCAGTTCCAAAAAAAAAAAAAAAAAAGAATTCTAGTTGAATTCAGGAGGCAATCCTATATGCCAGGTAGTCTGTGGGCTCTGTGCCCCCCTGTAAACTCAGTCCTTCCACCAGCTCAGCAATGCTAGCACAACTACCACCCCCATTCTTAGACAGGAAAACTGAGGCACAGCAAGACTGCAGTCAGCAAAGGAGTAACAGTTCCAAGGTCGGGACTCAGGCACAGCATGTTGGGGCCACCTCTTGACACCCTGACATTCTGCCTCTCGTTAACATAAATCAACTGCATAGTTGGCTCCAGGGGTCTGCTCCCTGCCAGACAGGGGCAGGACCGAGGCTGCCTGTCCGGTGTTGCCTCCCCAGTGTGCACTGTGCCGCGTGCACACAGGCACTTACTAAAATGTTCTGGGATTCGTGGGTACCAGTCCGAGGCCCAAGGGCAAGGTCTGTTGGTGGACAATGGCCAGTGTCCTGCAGCGGCCTCCTCTGGCCCTGTGAGCCACTAGCCCAGGGCCTCTGCTGCCCACAAGGCATGAGTCACAGGAGCCCTGAGTCACCTGGCACAGGCAAGCGGCATAGCCCAAGGGCTGGCGGGTTGCATGGCTCCAGACCCTGAGCTTCCTGCGGTTCTTGTGAGCTGTGCATGCAAACCACACACAGGCAGCCACCAGGAAGCATGAAGTCACAAGCGGGGCCCCTGCCTCGGGGCCAGGCCCTGGAAACAAGGCCCGGGCTGTCTACATAAGACAAAGAAAGATGGATCGCTTTGCAAAAAACCCACGCACCTTTGCCAAGCCCTATGCCCCCTTCCAGCCCAGCTGGCACGAGGAGCATGCACATCACCCCCGTCACCCAAGCCTGAGCCTCCTTCTCAGCCCAGTCCAAAGCCCTTGGCCTGGCATTCGGGGCTCTTGGCCAGCCAGCCCCACCTGCCCTTGCTCAGCCCCCACCAGGCCCCTGAGCCTTCCTGCCTGGCAGCCCCCACCATGCCACACTATCCTATCCAGGACCTTTGCCTGGGGCGGAGAAATTCATGCCCAGCTCAAACTGTTCTCCCAAGAAGCCTTCGTAAGTTTCCCTGGCCCCACCCAATTGGGGTCCAGACATTTGGGCATCAACCTCCCTCCAGAATTGCTCCCAGAAGTCTCTCTTGTCCCAGCACCCATTTTGGCTAAAGTCACTCACTCCACAGCACACCAGGAGACAGGTAACATGCAGAACACCTGCCCAGTGCAGGCACTGTCCTGCGTTCTGTCGGCATCACCTCACACGCATGCTCTCTGGCACCAAGGACCAATGCAGGCAGGCCCCCATCGTGCAGGGACAGTGGGCCCAGAACCAGGGGTCTGCAGCCTCAAAGGCTGTCTATGACACAGGCCCATCATATAGAGAGCCTTTGGGTCTGTCTCCCATCCCAAAAGGAAGGGCTGTGAGAAGTGTCTGGAGGCCCAGTAAGGAGATGGTAGAAAGCAAGCGTGTGTGGTCTCCACAGTCGGCGGCCTGGCTGCAGCCTCCTGGCTGGAGGGTCCCTTCACCAGGAAGCTTTCCCTGACCACCTGTTCCCCCTGGGGTGGCTGTCTCAGCCTCCAACCACACCCAGCCCCTTTGGTGGTCCCTCAGAGGCCAACACAGACAGCTCTGAGCTATGTCTTCTGCATCCTGATGAACTTGCTAAAGCAGCTGGGGACTCAGAGGTCTGCAGCAGGCACAGTTACAGGTGCTAGGCCAGGGCACTCATTCCAACTCGGCCACTGACCAGCAGAGTGTCCTGGGGCACCTGCCCAATCTGAGCCTGTTTCCTCATCTGTACATAGACGAGCCCTCACACAGCCATCTGGACAGGAAGCATCCAACACAGGGCCCAGTACACAGTAGGTGCTCAGAAACTGCAGCCACAAATAAGAAGGGATGGAGGGATGACAAGGGAGCAGATGGCAGCTGGGGTCTCCTCTCGCCTGTGTTCCAGCCCTTGAGTCCCTATTTTTGTGCAAAACTCGGGTCCCAGGGAATGCAGAAGAGAGAAGACTGGAGACTTGGGGCCACCTGACCCCCTGGGCCACCCCAGGTGACTTCGGCCTGGAGTGAGCAGAAGTGACCCTCAAGAAGGAGGTATGGAATCTGAGAGCCCCCCACTTTCTCTGCCATGGGGTCCCTCACTGGCCCATCACCCTTACAGGAAAAGTCTCTTACAGGAAAAGTCCACAGAGCAGGGTCACCCTACTTGGCTGGTTTCAGGAAAAACATGGGTACCCAGAATGAGGAGGGGGGTGGCTGGGCCCACAAAGCCGGGAGCACAGCAGTCTTGGGATGGGGGAGTAGTCGCTGACTCCGATTTCCCTAGGCCCGTCAAGGGTGAAGGGGTGCGGGCTGGAGTCGCCGTGGGCCCCGAGGGAGAGGGAAGCACTAGGGTCTCACGGGTGCCTCGCTCTGCTCAGGAACACAGCGCCTGTCCAGCCGCTTGGTCCGGGTAGTGGTGGGGATGAGCGTTGTACCTCCTTGCCAGAATCACTGCAACCCGGCGGAGAGTACCACTTCCTCCTCCCAGACCCAATCCCACCCCGGCCCGCCTCCCCAACCCACAGGGCCGCGGCGTGCACCTGAGCCGGAGCTCACCTGTGGCCTCCGCCTCCTCCAGACGTGGCACCCGCCCCCGCGTCTGGAGACCCCGGAGCCCACGACCCCACCGTGCAGAGCCAGCAGAGCCCCGCCACGCGCGCGGCCGCCCCCGCGTCGCCGCCGACCTCTGACGACCAAGGTCACCGGCTCCCGCCGCCCACCTGGCCCCGCGCCCACCTGTCATGGCGGCGGACACGGAGCCGCCCCGCAGTCCCTCGGTCCGCCGCCCGGCCCACCAGCTCGGGTAACCACCGCCCGTCGGCCGGGCCAAGCCCCGCCCCTTCCCGCTAGGCCCCGCCCGACGGCGACGTCGCCGAGCCCCGCCCCTCGCCGCCGGCCAGCGCCCTGAGCTCGCCCCTCCTCCAGGCCACGCCCAGGACCCCAAGCTCCGCCCCCAGCCCTAGCACGCCCCCTAGCGGCCCGGGCCGCCCGAGCCGCACCCCTCGCTGAACCCGCTGACCACGGCGCCACCGGAGCCCCGCCCCCAAGAGCGACATTTAGGATGCCGCCAGGAGCCCCGAATCCCGCCCCTCGCTGGGCC
>PVJS01030248.1:0-24218 GCA_004027185.1 Glis glis | reverse complement strand
AAAAAAAAAAAAAAAAAAAAGGAAAGAAAAAAGAAAAAAAGAAAGGGCTGGGTACAGTGGCGCACATCTGTAATCCGAGCTGCTCAGGAGACTCAGACAGGAGGACCACAAGTTCAAGACCAGCCTGGGCAACTTAGCCAGACCCTGTCTCAAAATAAATAAATAAATAAAGGGCTGGGGATGTAGCTCAGTGGAAGAGAGCCCCTGGGGATATAGCTCAGTGAAAGAGAGCCCCTAGGTTCAATCCTCAAAAAAGGGGACCCCATGAACATTAACTCAAAACAAATGAAACATATCAAGGATGTCTATAAAATTAGGAAAATTCACTAAAATGCTATGTGATTGTACTAAGTATCTATCTGTATATATAATATGAATTCATATATATATATATATATATATATATATATATATGAATTGTTGGAAAAGTCTTTTCCTAGTTTTCTTTCCATTATGTTTATACTGTAATGTCTTAGTCAGTTTGGGCTGTTATAAACTGGGTGACTTAAACAGGATAGATTTATTCATAGTTCTGGAGGCTGGGAAGTCCAAAATCAAGGTACAGACTGACCGTGTGTTTGGTGAGGGTCTTCCTGGAGTTTGTAAATGGATGTCGTTTTTTTCCCATTTTTGGTACTGGGGATTGAATCCAGGAGCATTCTACCTCCAAGCTACACCCCCAGACCTTTTAAAAATTTTTTTTATTTTGAAACAGGGGCTTGCTAAGTTGCTGAGGGTCTTGCTGAGTTGCTGAGACTGGCCTTGAACCTGTGATCCTTCTGTCTCAACCTCCCAAGTACTGGGACTACAGGTGTGCATCACTGCACCCAGCTAAGATGGCTTTCTGCTTGTTTGGTGGTACTGGGGGTTGAACTCAGAAGTGCTCTACTAATGAGCTTCACTCCCAGCCCTTTTTATTTTTCATTTTGAGGCAGTGTCTCACTAAGTTGTCCAGGCTGGCCTGGAACTTTTGATCTTCCTGCCTTTGCCTCCTGAGTCTCTGGATTTACAGGCCTGAGCCAGTAGCACCTCCTGTTTTTATAAGGATGCTAATCCCACCAGGAGAGCTCCACACTTGGGATTTTACCCAATCCTAATTACTTCCTGAAAGCCCCTCTTCCAAATAGCATCACACTGGGGATTAGGATTTCAATATATCAATTTTGAGGGGACACACACATTTAGTACATAATATACAGACACTTTTTTTTAATCTAATGAAAACGTTCGTAGTAAAATCATATAAGTAGACTTACTGATTCTTCTTTAGACTTAATGCCATAACATCCCTGCAGATAATCTGAAAATCAGACTTTCTTTTTTTTTGCGGTACTGGGGATTGAACCCAGGGATATTCTACCTCTAAGCTACACCCCAGCCCTATTTTTAATTCTTTATTTTGAAACAGGGTCTCACTAAGTTGCAGAGGGTCTCACTAAGTAGTTGAGGCTGACCGTGAACCTGTGATCCTCCTGACTCAGCCTCCCAAATACTGGAATTACAAGTGTGCGCCACCACGCCTGGCTCAGACTCTTCTAATCTCTTCCCACTCTTTCTACCTCTACACATACGCATTGTAGGCTATCGTACTGTTGGGGGTGAATCTTCAACTCAGGAACTCAATTCAGGAGAGAAAAGAATTTCAGCACATGTCAAACAGAGACATACATAGAGGTTTATTTAGGAAATACACATTCAAGGGAGAATGCAAGCCATCTCAAGAGGGAGAGCGACATTTTGGGGAGTGCAGAGCTCTTTTCTTATAGAGGACTTTCATGAGGGGTGGGCTAGAGGAGGTATGTGAAGATGATCTCAGTCCGGTAGTCCCTGAGGCAGTTTCTGGTGGTCTGATAGTCTGGTCAGCTTTAGGGAGAATGATCTCAGTCCAGTAGTCCCTAGGCAGTTTATGGTTGTCCGGTGGTCTGATCAACTTTAGGATCCTCAGGCTGATTTAGGTCTTCATTGTCTGATTGACAGATAAGCTGGAGAGTGTCCTAATTTATAGGCTTTTTTTTTTTTCAAAATACTGAATCCGTCTTGTTAACAATGCACAGGGCAATTATAGTCTCTTTTAGTTAACTCTAGGATTCTACAGATTTCCCAGAAATTTGGGAAAGACAGGCCTGGGGAAGAGAACTGCTTCTGGGAGTAAGGGTTTGAAGCACTTAAGCTCCAGTTTCTTATATTAAAGTTATATTTTACTTTTCTTTTCTGTTCCTATCTGTCTCCTTTTTACCTATTTATTTCTTGTATCCTACATCAGTACAGGTTGTTTCTTAACAAGTAGTTCCAGGCCGCAACCTTGCAGGTTGACCCTACTCACTGTCTCTGCTCTGACACCTTTGGGCCATTCAAAAAACACAAGAAAGGTTGGTCAAACCAGGTACATCCTATCATGGCATTTTATACCAGTAGCCTCTGACTTTTCATATTCTGTCCTACTCCCCCAGCTCATGGGCTGGGTCAACACCCTGGCTTTCGCAGTTGTTACCTCCCCTGCCTTTGCTGTGCTGAAGGTTGCCACGGTTACAATATCTGTCCACATGACAGCATGTGACACTTAGGTCGTTGGTCTCTCATCAATCCTTCAAGAGTTCCTGGGAGACAGTCATCTCTAGAAGGTCCTTTCCATCAGGTTTGGATCATTGCTGAAGGGGCATGCTAGTTGCCAGTGCAGTGGTTCTCAAACTGTGATTCCTACGTGTTTTTGTCAACTTTTTTTTTTTTTTTTTTTTTTTTTTTTTTTTTTTTTTTTTTTTTTTTTTTTTTTTTTTTTTTTTTTTTTTTTTTTTTTTGCTGCTATGGCCAAAAGACCTGGCAAGTACAACTTAGAGAAGGAAAGGTTTATTTGGGGCTTACTCTTTTAGAGGTTATGGAAATTTCAGTCTTTTGATTAGCTAGCTCCCAGGCAGGATCTGCAATGGCAGAGCCTCAGGACATGGCAGTGGGAAGCAGAGAAAGAAAGAGAAAGGGGTAAGGGACCCATATAGTCCCCAAGGCCACATCCCCAGGGATCCACCCTCAGTCATGTTCTGCCTCTGACTGGCTGCATAGCTTAACATTTGAGCTTTGGGGGACATAAATCCAAACCACAACACTAGGGCATTGGCATCCCTTGGAAACTTATTGGAAATGCAAATTCCTGGGCCTTACCCCAGGCCTACTGAATCAGAAATTTGGGGGGTAGGGGCTAGCAGTCTGTGTTGTACCAAGCCCTCCAGGGGATTCTGAGGCATACTGAAATTTGTGAACCACTACTAAGCTTTATTTGTACTGTTACCCTTAAACTCAGCCATTGTCATGGTTAGATATAGAATGCCCCCTGAAGAGCTCAGGTTTGGTATAGTTAAGTCCTGAGGGTTGTGATCTTATCATTGTAATGGATTTATCTGGGTGGTAACCTAGGCTGGTGTGGAGTGTGGCTGGAGAAGGTGGTTCCCTGCGGGTGGTGTGCTTGTGTCTCTGAATCCCCTTGCTTGCTTGCTCTCTTGCTTCCAGCCTCTGTAATGCGAGGAGCATAGCCCTTATGCTCCAGCTCTCTCCCTCTCTCTCTCTCTCTCTCTCTCTGCTTCCCACCACCATGCCCTGATATCCAGACTCCGGACTCACATGGACTAAACCCTGAGTCTCCAAGAAACTGAGCAAATAAATCTTTCTTCCTCTAAGTTGTGTGGACAGGTTTGCTGTGATACAGCAGTGCAAATGTTGACTAAGACAGCCACAGACAGGCTTTAGATTTCATTTTAAATTTATAGCAGCCACAGATAATATGTAAACAAATAAGTATGTGCTCCAATAAAACTTTCTTTTGTGTGTGTTGTGCTGGGGATTGAACCCAGGGGCACAGTCTACCTCTGAGCTACACTCGCAGTGTGATTTTCCTTTTTATATTTTATTTGGAAACAGAGTCTTACCAAAGTTGCTGAGAGCCTTGCTAAGTTGCTGAGGCTGGCTTCAAACCTGTGATCTTCCTGTCTCAGCTTCCCAAGTACTGAGATTATAGGCTTGCGCCACCACACCCAGCCTCCAATAAAACTTTAGTCATGGAATAAAATTATATATAGAACAAGATATATAATTATAACTAATACAGTAAGTATTATATAATTTATGTGTAAATTAAACCTTTTTCTGTATATAATCCTATGTGGTATTCTAAATATCTTTTCCTAGAGTCTGTATTTGTCTCTTTGGCACTCACACCGATGGCCAGAGTTCGTTATACCTCCCCTGCAATCCAGCT
This sequence comes from Glis glis, assembly GCA_004027185.1. Taxonomy (NCBI): domain Eukaryota; kingdom Metazoa; phylum Chordata; class Mammalia; order Rodentia; family Gliridae; genus Glis; species Glis glis. Next base: position 19,975 of record PVJS01030248.1, on the reverse strand, counting down.
TTCATGGGCATATGAAAATCCAATGCCATGTCCCCCAACCAGTCCCAAGTCCATACCCTTGCTCCCAGCTTTATCTAACTTTCACATACAAAGCCAATTTTTCCCCTGCTCTAAATCACCCACGGGTAGTTTTCTGATGGCTAGAAACCACCCCTTTCGCCCAGAGCCCTCTGACGTTGTTCAAACTAGCCAATCCCAATGTTTTCTCTTGCCTTTCTTTCCTTTCCCACAAAAGACCTATTAAAAGCTCTGGCCTGGACTTTTCCCTCACTCCTGATTCTGCCTCCTGACCAAACCTGGTGCTTCTCCATGTGACCCTGAACTGCACAGAGTGCTCCCAGCTGATAGGAAACGTAAGGAATAGAAATCCTCCTTCAGTGCATTGACCTCTCTGTCATCGTAGTCATCTCATAAATTTAAATCCCATGGGTGCGCACTGAAGCAAATGGCTAATGGAATCAATATGACAAAATGACAACCAAGGAAATGAGGAAATTGGGACAAAGACAAAATAGAAATAGAGAATATTAGATGAAACTGGGAAATATTCATACATGGCAAGCACTCAGTAAGGCTTCTGCCTTTGTTGAAGAGGAAGAGAAGGATGACTTGGTATTTCACAGCTGCAGAAGAGATCATATGACCACCTCACATACTCAGGGAATCTCAGGATAACAACCTAGCAGTTTAGAGAAGCTCTTCCTGGTTTTGGTAACTGAGAGGTGATTCTTTTCCAGATCCTCATATGGAGACTGTTGAGAATGTAGCATCTTGCTCAACTCCCAAGGACAAGCCATGGGGAGTCATTTCTTTACCATCCTCCAATTTTAGCTGATGGCATGAACCCCAGTGCATATCTTAGTAACCACATCTCTTGAGTGATGTGCTAGAGGGGCATGTCCAAGATTTCTGTTTGCTTTTCTAATGATTTCAAGAAATACAAAAAGAAATTGTAGAGTGTTTAGACCTAGCTTTTCTCTACATTATTGATATGTACATTATTACCCAAGAAAATCAATCTTCATGCTTAGGATTTGATATTAAAAACAACGTGCTACTTTCTAAATATAAAAGTATATTATTATGCCTGTAATCCCTGTACTTGGGAGGTTGAGACAGGAGGATCGCAGGTTCAAGGCTAGTCTGAGCTTCTTAGCAAAATCCTCAGCAGCTTAGCAAGACCCTGTTTCAGAATTTAAAAAAATAGGACTGGGGGTCTAGTTCAGAGGTAGAATTCCCCTGGGTTCAATACCCAATACCCCGCCACACAGTATATTATTAAATGAAATATGATTTTATAATCAATAACCTATCCCCCTTTGAGTACTAAAGAAGAAGTGGATTTTTTTTTTTTTGTGGTACTGGGGATTGAACCCAGAGGCATTCTACCTCCGACTACACCCCCAGCCCTATTTTTTATTCTTTATTTTGAAACAGGGTCTCACTAAATTGCCGAGGGCCTCACTAAGTAGCTGAGGCTGGCCGACAACCCAGATCCTCCTGTATCAGCCTCCCAGGTACTGGGATTACAAGGGTGTGCCACCACGCCCAGTAGAAGTGGATATTTTTCAAGAAGTTCTTAAATTTTATTTATTGCAGTTCGGCTGTTGGGGTCAGCAGGGATTTCAGAAAGCAGGTTATATAAAGAAGGTATGCATGATGAGGACTTTCAAGGGCTGGACCAGCCATCTAGGAAGGAAGGAGGGGAAGAGATGACCTTGGTGATGGAAGCCCCAAAGGGATATAGGATGTGGTCCCTAGCAAAAGGTCCCTGGTGTCCGATGGCACCATAGGACAGCTCTGAATCTTAGCGCTTGCGGATGCCCCTTCCCTCAACCTGTCAGATCCAGTGTTCTGGTGTGGTAGTCCGGGTGCATGATCCAGGCGCCCCCAGAATATGAGAAGTCAGAGAAGAGGCGTGGACTTGCAAACACAGAATGCTGGGGGGTACTTGTGCCAGTCCCAATGCTCAGACCACTTCCAACTTTTCCGTTTGGAGGAGCTGATAGGTCTAGGGGTCGGTCTCGAGGTCAGGTCACTCCCAGGTCTGGCGTCAGTGGCTGGACAGAGCAAAGACCTGAGTCAGGGGGCAGAGAGGCAAGGTCAGCGGAGCGGGGCGGGTCCCGCGGCGGGGGCGGAGCCTGGAGAGGCTGGCCCGAGGCGGGGGCGGGGCCCACGGTGGGCTGAGGCTGTGGTCAGGCGGCGGGGGCGGGCCCGGGGGCGGGGCCTCGCCTCGAGCGGCTCGCGCCTGCGCAGGGCGTCCCGGGGGCGGGGCTGCGCGCGCGCGGCTCGCGCGGCCCTGGAGGGCGGAGTCCGGGCGGGCGCCGGCTGAGGGAGGGGGCGCGGCGGCTCTGGAGTCCGGCGCTGCTTCAGGCCGCGGACCCGGTGCTGGCTGCCGCGGGGCGGGCTGCGGGGCGGCGGGCATGTGACGGCCCCTCGCCCCACCTTGCGTCCTCCGGCCCGCAGGTCGCCGGCCACCCCCAGTCGGGCCGCGGCCGCGGAGGCAGCGCGACCTCCGCACGGTGAGCGCGGGTCAGGGCCGGCGCGGGAGCCGGGGTCGCGGCGGGCGCCCGGGCTGCCCGGGACGGGACGGGGCGCGGGAGGCGCGGGAGGCGCGGCGCCGGGGACGGGCGGGCGCCCTCGGCCGCCAGCCTTGCAGGGACCCCGGCCCCGCGAGCCCCGCAGCCCCGGAGGCCGGCCGGGCGGGCGGCGGACCCCTGCCCCGCGGGCTGTGGCCGGCGCCGGGGTCGCGGGCCGCCCGGGCTGCCGCCGTCTCAAAGCGGAAATCTGGGCGAGGCTGAGATGCCGGTGATCTCAGAGCCAGGATGCTCGTGAGGGTGATGGGGAAAGTACCCGGGTGCCCCGAATGAGTGGATTTTTTTTTAAATTACTGGGCCAAAACAAAGACACACCCTAAAACACATCCTGAGATAAAACTTTGGTGGGTCCCAACCCCAACGTTGTTGTACGTTCAGATGCTTCTCCTTTTCTTTTCTTTTTTTTTTTTTAGGTATTTGCTATTTTTATACGTTTTTATATTGCACCTACTTTTTTGGTAGAGTGAGAGGAAGAATGACTCCTTTGAGATGGTCGTTGGTGGCTAAGCTTGAGTTTGAATTTCAACAATTGCAAATTCATCTTTATAGGCTACCCTGCCAATTAGGCTTGCTGTTCCTAGACTAGGCCTTAGCAGTGTGGAAATTACTGATGCAGGGACTCTTATTAGTGGTCCCATGTTGGAGTGTGTTTCAGCCTTAAAGGAGAAAGAAAATGAGCTTTAGTTTTTTTTTTTTTTTTAAATAGTCATTTGAGAAGGTCTTTCTTTCCTCCTGAATATTAAAATAGTGATGGAACCTGTTCATTTGGCCAGTTTTTCTTTTTTTTGAAAGCCTTCAGACTGGCTTAAAGACACTTTAGATGAACTAAATTTAAGATACTCTCCTGCAGAAGATAGGTACAAAATGTATCTCACAATCTGTAATCAATATATGATAAGGATATAAACATTGCTGAATGTTTTGTTTGAAGTCAGTCTTCGTTTTGGACTTTATTACTGTTAACCTCTGTTTGCATTTCTGTTTTCTTATTTGGTTGTTTTCTTTAGTGTTCTCAACAACATTGACCTCAGATAATCTTCAGGTTAAAAATACAACTTTCTTCAATCCGTTAGCCATAGTTAATAATGTCTTATTTCAGTATTATATTAAGATGTCATAGTAAGAAGCTGTTAGAAGCCATATTGAAAGCGAGAACTCTCATTAATTTTTTTTTTATTCTGCCTTTCCACAGGTAGAATTTTTTGCTCATTGCCTTGATTCAACTCCTTTTACTGTATGGAGGAAGAAGAGGACTTTGATTTCATGTTTAGAAGTCCTTCAATGACTCTTCACAGTCTATCTTGGTAAAATACAGTCTTAAATAATTTGTGGTACTTGTCGCCATTCTAGTTTGATCTTCCACCATTATGCCTGCCCTCTCCATATAAGACTATATGTGGTTCTTAGAAGATGACATCTTTTTTTGTGGTTTTACACTGTTCCCTCTGTTGACAATTCTTTTCTTCCTATGTAAACAACTTGCCCTTCAAGACCTTACTAAAATAACATTTGTCAGTCTTGTCCAGACATCTCATCCCTTTTGTCTTCACCGAACCAATAGTAGACAGTATATTCTGCAGTTAGCATTTTGCCAGTTGTTAGTCAATGGTTTGTTTCTATGTCTGTCTCCACCAGGCTTTTGAGTTTCTTACTGAATTTGTGGCTCTAGCACCTACTATTGTATGGCACAGGTGCTCAAAACCTGTTTACTGAATGTGTTTTTGAGGAATGGTTTCAGGCTTGCATATAGCTTTAAGATAGGCAGAATATCTCAAAATCTTAAATATCTTAAAATATCTCAAAAATACCGAAAACTTGGAAAAGATGAATGCACAGGTACCCCAGAATGAAGTAAACTTTGTTGCTGGTTAGGAATAACATCCTAGTCATGACAGAAAAACAAAACAAAACAAAACATAAAAAACAATCCATTTTAGGATGCAGGAATAAGAAAGACATGTCCAGTAAGGATTGCTGCTTCACTGGTCCTAGGATTTTATTTTGAAGTGCAGTAATTTGCCCAGGGTCATGTGGATAAAGGACAGAGCTGAGTTTATGATCCAGGTCTTTTGACTGACTTTGTATGTTACCTTTGCCCCCAGTCTCCTAATTCCAAACTTTAATAATTGCTTTACTACTTGAGCGGGGAATTGTGAGAGACTTGGGTGTATATTGGAAAAGGGGTCTGTTATATTAATAGATAATGAACTTGAAAGAATCAACAGATTATTTGGTTCTACTTTAAACATTTTACCATTAAACAACTAAAGCCCGAAAAGGCAAGTGAAAATGCCTGAGATTACTTAGGGTCATCTCTGTCTCACATCTCCTGATCTTATGTTTGTGTATTTTTTACTGCTTCATGGTGCTCTGGGGAAATTGAGGAAGTCACCAATTTCTCACGGGGAGAGCAAATCTACTTCATTTTCTTCCTCCTTGAATCCTTACCTGTCACTCCTAGGCACTTAGAGCCCTTGAGTAGCTGAGAAACATAATTCACTTGGGGCTATAGGAGAAATTGAACCTTTACCTTTGTAGTTGGCCAGAGGATTTTAACTTCATTGTTTGGGGGCTTCTCTCCAGATGCCCCGTAACAAGTGGCTTCTGATCCCCATATGGAGATCCCACAGACAGTTATGTTTTGATGGTAAAATGAGATTTTAGTATAATAAGGTTACAGCTGGCTAATAGCATGGCTAAAATTACACGTATGGCTTGTCTTTGTGTCAGAGGAACCTATCTGGTTACTCCTGTGTGATAGGTTTTTAGGGAAAAAGATTACTGATTGTGGTTTCATGCCTCTGCAAAGTCTGTTTTGAAATGTGTACTTAGTGTAGTGGGCCTGATAAATTCTAACACATTTTATTTTACAGACAACATAATGTCAAAGATATAAAAAAATCAAAATAAAATCAAAATGAGCTTTTAATTTTTATTTCATGTCATATCTATATGACTTAATACTATAACCAAAGCATGAATATAATGTTTAATATTTGCTTTCATAATTAATGTGTTTACTTCTTGCTGTAGTTTAATACTTTAGATTATGATACAATGTTACAATGAACTGATTAACTTATTTCTTAGTAACTGGACATGTAAGTTACCATTTTGCAAGTAGTGCCCTTAGTATATAGTTGTACATCATTTTGCTTTCTTCTTTAGGCTAAAGGCCCAGGGGAGGGATTACAAGGTCAGTGAGTATGAAGGTTTTATCAATTTTAAAAAAGATAGCCAGATTTACTTTTGAAAGGTATTGATTTGTACTGCCTCCAGCAGAGTTTAGTTGAGCAGTTCTATCATACTTGTTTTACAGACTTTTGTTTTTAAAAGTTGGGATAAGAGTATTTGCTCCACAACATCACAGCCCATAATAGAAAAATAAATGCAGTATTATTATAGTTCTATCATCTCTTTTCTATGAATTGTTTGTTTTTTACCCATAAATTTACTGAAATCTTTTCACCATTTTTCATTAGCATTAACACCATAAATACATTAATCTTTTGAAAAATGTTTTGGATGTGCTTTTATTTTTGTTACTATTAGTATAAAGGCTTTGTAATTTTTTATATTATTAGAATCACTGATTTTTTTAAAGCAAATTTTGTCTTTTGAGTGTGAAGTCTGAGGCTGAAATTACCATACTCTCTGATGCATACTTTTATTAAACTTCTAGAGTTTGTTATATGTATATATCCTTAATAGATTACATATGCAAGTGAGGTCAAATTTCACCTATGTGGATTTTATATTATAGAAAACAATATTCTTATAAATGAGTTTCCAGTTTTTTTCTTCATGAATTTGAATAGGAAAACTAAGCAAAACAAAATAACCTAGTTTTTAAAATAAATACTTTTTTCACTCTGTGTGTGTGTGTGTGTGTGTGTGTGTGTGTATGTGTGGTGAACCTAGAGGCATTCTACCTCTGAGCTACTTTCCCAGCCCTGTTTTATTTTTTATTTGGAAGCAAGGTTTCCCTAGGTTGCTGAGAGTCTAGCTAAGTTGCTGAGGCTGGCTTCAAGCTTGCAATCCTCCTGTCTCAGCTTCCCATGTACTGGGAGTTACAGGCGTGTGCCACCATGCCTGGCTAAGTGGGTACTTTTAAAAATGAATTATGGTAAATTTTAAACAGATCATATTTTTCATGAAAGCAGTATATTGGTTAATTGAAGTTTTTGTTGGTTCAGGCTTAATCAGAAGGTTGTTTCTAATTCAACCTTTATGGTTAATAATTCTAAAATACTTGAAAACCAAATGTTGGTTATCTGCATCCTTTAGGAACTGATGGATTTTAGATAGACCAGGATAATAGTTACAAGATATACTGTGCTGGTACTTGGCATGGAGCTTCTTACTCCTCATAGCAACCTCAGAAGGTATGTTCTTTTGGTATTCTCATTTTGTGGATGAGAGAACTTAAGAGATATAAAGTGATCTGCCAAAGGTAACATGACTAATAAGTAAACAGTGGAACTGGAACTTTGTCTGCTTTTTAAAGGCCCTATTTAAAAAATGTATTATTTGCTGTGCTGAGAATTTGGATTTTGTCTCTTAGGCATTTGAAAGATATTAGATGTTTCAAAGAAAGGGGATAATATGGTATATTTCTTTTTGGGAGATGGCTGATGTGACAATATGGAAATGTATTGAATTGTGTTTCTCATAGGAAGTGATTGAACTAAATCATACGAGAAATGAGGTCTAGACTATGAGATGGAAGTGGAGATCTGGAGATACTCTGGGAAGATATAGGACCAAGTAACTGATTAATAAGAGAATAGGAAGGTGGGGTGTTGATTTGAAAGGCACCAAACGGGGTAATGACAGATGAATGTGTGCTCACAGTATGCTGTGTTATTTCTTTCATTGTGTGGACTGTGCTGTGCCCAATGTAGGACACATCTACCTCACCCATTGGATTGTGTGCTTGTTAAGGTTAGGGACTGAGCATAAGGTATGAATGAATATAGGATGATATGACTCAGGAAGAGGGCAAGACACTGTACTGGGAAACACCAAATCACCAGAATCAAGACTGGGTGAAAGAAGAGCTCTAGAATGTGACTACTGTCAGGGAGGCTGGGGGTGCCAGTGGGAAATATTAGCACAGAAGTCAGCATGTAGAATGCCACCTCACACTACAAACAGTTCTGGTTGGTGCGCCCTAATATAATATGCTGATGGCCAGTGCTGTATAGAATTTCGTAGTGTTTCTGTGGTTATTGACCTCTTTATTTTTCTCCTATACCTTTCTTAGAGTGTCCTGTGGCTTCCTGTTTCTTTTGGCTCCTGCCTCTTTTGGTTTCTTAACTTCTTGCTATAGGTGCTGATGCTGGGAATGTGACTCATCCTATTGAGATCAACCAATCAGAATGCTCCTTTCTTTTTAAGTGAATTGACCAATAAGAGACTGTTGTGTACACTTCTGAGTTTTTAGCTCTTCTCTACTGAATTAATTGCTTTTGAATCTCTCAAAGTTACATCTCTGCCTTTAGAGATTTCTGATTGGTTAAATTGAGATTTGGAACTCCTGGGGGAACCAAGACTAGATTCATGAGCGCTGAAGTTTTTCTGTTTTTTTTTTTTCCATATGGATCAGTAGTTTAAATATAGTAGGATCATCTTTGAGGATTACTGTCTTAAAAATGCCACAGATCATTCCAAATAATTAAGAATCTTTGTTTTCTTTTGTATGACTCTATAATTATATAAAAAGTGTGGGCACTTGTTTTATATTTCCTTGATCACTTCCTAACTACTTCATATGTCTATTTTTCAGAATCACTTAGAAAAGGAATTTGCTCTTGATTTTTTTCTGCAACCATTTGCTTCAGGTTATCCTTACCATCTACACTCCTCTGCCGTCTCCTTCTCAGGTTTCATTTGCCCAGTTTCTGTACTTGGTAAGTGCAATGGGAAGGGGAAGAGAGAAAAAGCATGAGTAATTTTTCCTCCCTTCCCTTCCTTTCTATGGACACCACCACCCTCTGGCCTCATCATTGCTCTCAGCTGTTCAGTTTGGCCTGGTTTCTTTCCTGCCCCACATCTTCAGTTCTGAATGTTGGAATGGAAGATGTAAGACATGGTTCTTTAGCTGAGGAATACTGGATATCTCAGGGTCCATGATCTCTGTTTTGGTGTCTGGTATATGACACCTCATATCTTATTTTTTTTAAATTTTTAATTTTTTAAAAATTTATTTATTTATTTTTTTTGCGGTACCGGGGATTGAACCCAGGGGCATTTTACCTCTGAGCTACACCCCTGGCCCTATTTTTTATACTTTATTTTGAAACCGGGTCTCATGAAGTTGCGGAGGGCCTCAGTAAGTAGCTGAGGCTGTCCGCGAACCTGGATCCTCCGGTCTCGGCCTCCCAAGTACTGGGATTACAAGTGTGCGCCACCACACCCGGCTGACACCTCATATCTTAGCAGATGCTGCTTCTTTTTTTTGGTGATGCTAGGGATTGAACTCAGAGACATTCTACCTCTGAGCTACACCCTCAGCCCTATTTTATTTTTTATTTGGAAACAGGGTCTGCTAAGTTACTGACTTTGAACCTGTGGTCCTTCTGTCTCAGCTTCCCAAGTACTGGGATTACAGGTGTGGGATTACATTCTACCTTTTTTAAAATGAAAAAAAAATCCCAATCATGTTTTTTAAAATTGCTTGCCCTCCTTCTCCCCATGCTAAGGTATCTAAATCTTTGATGACTGAGCTGCTTGTGTATACACTAGGGAAAATAAAGAGAGGCAGACACCAGAAGGTTCTTTGAATTGTTGTCATCGTATTAATGATATTTGGTTGCAGCCTGAGTGCTTTGGGGAAATCTGAGAGCTCTTTCTGACCATTAGGTCTTGGCAGCCAGGGCTAGGATTGGGAGTTATAATTTTCTGAGAAGGCCATAGCCTAGAAAAGCAGGAACTATTCATAACAGCTATTAAGTGTGTAGATGAGCTTAGCGATGTTTTGGTCAGAGTTGGTAGGTCAGTTTACGGGAAATTTCCAGGTGGTACTTCTTTTCAAGGGATGGAGAGGTAGGGATGGCCATGTTTTCTTCTCTCTCTCCCTCTTCTTTCTCCTTTCTGTTCTCCTCCTCCTCCTTATAGTATGGACTTGTCAACCCTTGTTTATTATTGGTACCAGCTAGAGTCATGGACTTGACTATTGTTGTGGCCACTATTGCAGTCATTGTTTCTCTAGGACCTGAAAATTCCTTCAACCCTGGCTTGATCCTGACTCTGGATTTTCCTTGTTCGTTCATTCATTCATTCATCTATTCAAGATGGATGAGCACTTGCTAGGAATAGTGCAGTGAATAAAACAAATTATCTGCTTTGTGGAGCTTACATTCTAATGAAAAGATACATAAAATAAATAAACAAGTATATATGCAGTGTCTCGACTATTATAATGCTGTGGAGAAAAATCAAGCAGAATAAGGTAGAAAGAAGCATGTGAGGGGGACACTACTGCTTTATACAGGATGGTTAGGGAAGGCTATAAGGAGAACTGGTATTTGAGCAGAGATCTTGAATTGAGAGTGTGATCTCTCCAGATACTAGGGAGGAGGACATTCAGCAAAGCTGCAACAGGAGTGCAGAGATCTGAGCCCAGAACTTGTTCTGTTCAAGGAAGAGGATGCATGTTAGCAAAGGCAGTGAGGGCAATGAATGGTAGGAAGATGAGGTCTGAGAGGTGGGTTGGGTAGGGAGGGGTCAGAGCGTATAAGACCATTTGGACCAGTGGGACTTTGGCTTTTACTCTGAAGGTGGGAAGCCACTGAGAGTCTTGACTTGTTTTAAATGGTTTTCAGCTGCTGCGTGGAGAATGCCCGGCAGGGACTAATGAGGTCATTTAGCAGGCTGTAGCAGTCATCCTGGGTAGGTGATGATATTGATTTTAGGCAGGAGTTGGGAAAAGCTTTTCCATTCTGTATACATTTTGAAGGCAGAGCCAACAGTTTGATGATTGATTGGATGTGGCCTGTGGGTTTTGGCCCGAAAAACTGGAAGAATGGAGTTGACATTTACTGAGATGAGAAAGACTGCAGAAGAAGCAGGTTTTAGGGAAAAATAATGTGTTCAGTTTTAGACATGCTAAGTTAGCAATCCAGGTAGACATATTGTATAGACAGCTGAGTATACATTAGTCTGCAGTTCAGGGCAGAGGTCTAGGCTGGAGATATAAATTTCCAGTGATTGGCAGATAGCATTTAATGCCATGAAAATTGATTAAGATAGTTTAGGGAGTATGTCTGGAGAAGTCCAAAGACTTCCCTTGAAATCTTGTAATGTTGAGAGAGAGAAAACACACACACACACACACACACACACACACACACACACACACACACACGACATTAAGAAGTTCCCCGTGAATAGAGAAGAGAAAGAATTAAAAGTAAGTGGTATCTGTGAAGCCAAGTGACATGTTTTAAGGAGGGAGTGAGGTATTAGCTGTGTTAGATGCTTTGATTTGGTAATCTGTCTGTTGTGGTAGTTTTCCCATGAAATGTCTTTCTACAAAATAAAAATTAAAATTCTAAAAAAGTTTATAATTGGTATAATTTTTTTTGTGGTACTGGGTATTGAACCCAGGGACATTCTACCTCCAAACTACACCCCCAGCCCTATTTTATTTTTATTTTGAAATGGTCTCACTAGGTTTGTGAGAGTCTCACTACTTGCTGTGGCTGTCCTCAAACTGCGATCCTCCTGTCTCAGCCTCCCAAGTACTGAGATTACAAGCATGTGCCACCACACCCGGCGAGGGGAAATTTTGATAGCTACCCTTTTCACCACCCCTTTCCTTTTTCTGATATACCCAACCACACTTTTACTGTAATTATTTATGATTATTGAGTGGATATCTGAGATGAATTCAGAATTTATTGAAAGCACATATTACAGTTACAGCACTTTGTGTGCCTCTTTCTGTAGTTCATTTTTGTTTGAGTAAGCAATACTCAGTATTTTGTGCTAGAGCATCTTTACAACTGCTTCTTAATTCTCTTCTTTAGTATCTCTCCATATTTTTTTCCCTTAGCCCCTGATCTATGTTCTTGATTTTTGGATTCCTGAAAGATAGATCTGATAGGTCCTACTAATGCTGAAAATGTCTTCTGTGGCTCTCTGTTGTCTACAGAAATTAGTTCCTCTTCATTTTGCCCTTTCCTCACCTCTTGTCCCCACAGCCACTCTGCTTTAGGGAATATGTACTGCTTCCTCTGGGAATCTAATGTACATCTGATGTTTCTTGTCATAGGACTAAAGGACAAAGGTCAAATTCTTTATCCATGTACAGAAAGCCCTCCATGAGCGGCCTTGCCCTTATCTTCTCTCATGGTTCCATGAAGATGAGAAAATGAGCATCTCTGTGCTTTCTCACATACTATTTCTTGTTTTCTAGACTACCATTCACCATCTTATCTCATTTAATCACTCTTTTGGGGGGTGCTAGAGGTTAAAGCCAGAGACATTCTACCTCTTAACTACATCCCAGCTCTGTTTTATTTTTTTATTTTGAAACAGGGTCTCGCTAAGTTACTGAGGGACCTCGCTAAATTGTTGAGGCTAGCTACAAACCTGTCATCCTCCTGTCTCAGCTTCCCAAATATTGGGATCACAGGTGTTCACCACCATACCCAGCTAATCACTCTATTTTTTTTTGTTTTTTTTTTTGCAGTACTGGGGATTGAACCCAGGGACATTCTACCTCTGAGCTATACCCCAAGCCCTATTTTGTTCTTTATTTGGAAACAGGGTCTCACTAAGTTGTGGAGGGCCTCACAAGTTGCTGAGGCTGCGACCCTCCTGTCTCAGCCTCCCAAGTACTGGGATTATAAGCATGCACTACAACGCCCGGCGACTCTATTTTTTTTTTTTAAACACAATATAGGTGTCTCCTTTTCTAGGAAAGCTGGGCATATTTTAGTCCGGCCTCTTTCACTCATCCCTCATCATAGTCTATTATCTGTGTTCCTGTAACATTTCACAGTTACTTTGTTATAATATTTGTTATATTTTATTCTGTTCAACTTTATGACTTGTCTCCCTTACCCCCAGGAAATTTTTGTTGAATGAATAATTGAGTAAAGCAAATAATTACTCAAATGTCAAACCAATTTTGATTGACCTATTTAGTTGGACATTTACATCCTTTAATTTATACAGGTTATATAAGTGAGCAATTCAAATAGCATTCTTAAAGACAGTCATACTACAGTGAATCTTAGAAAATTTATATTTTATTAAATATTTGTTCTCATTAGCAAATGATTTGTTGATGGATTTTATTATATATACCAAATCTCTATTTTTGTCTAGATTTTCTTACCCCTTTCTGCTTCCTTTTGTTTCCCTCTTTAGCATTTCTTTTTGGATGTTGGTTGGAGTCACCCTCTACACTAAAGCTCAGCATGCCTTAAAACTCATTCTTTAAACTTGATACTGCTGCAAACTTCTCCATGAGTGTTTTCTCTGTCACTGTCTTGTGAGTTACTTGGGTTTCTCTGCAGTCTTTTATTATTATTATTATTATTATTATTATTATTTTTTTTTTTTGGGGTACTGGGGGTTGAACCCAGGGGCATTCTACCTCTGAGCTACACACCCAGCCCTATTTTTTTAATTCTTTATATTTGAAACAGGGCCTCACTAAGTTGCGGAGGGCCTTACTAAGTAACTGAGGCTGGCTGTGAACCCTAATCCTCCAGTCTCAGCCTCCCAAGTACTGGGATTACAAGCGTGCCACCACGGCCAGCTTTCTCCGCGGTCTTAAAGTCTTACTTCAACATATGATAAGTTACCAAGTTCCGTTATAACTTAAACATTTTTTGTCTATTTTCTGTGTTCCTGACTTTTTAGTACTAGTAATGAGAGGCTGAATAAGAGACAGTCACAGTCTACAAATAATTATGATACAATGTGATAAACATAGTAATAGTGGGATATCTGGGGCACTATTAGAAGAAAGGAAAAAAACCAAAGTGTTTCTCACACACCCCTGAGCATAACATTTCTGACAGCAGATGGGTCTCCTACAACTTAGCTCAAGTCTGACACTGTCTACCTGGATGTGACCTGTGCTTATGACTGGCCAGCTGTAAATCAGGGTTTACAGGACCCCTTCCTTGGGTTCAGTTAATTTGCAATAGCAGCCCACAGAACTCAGGGAAACACTACTTATGTTTACCAATATATTATAAATGATATTACAAAGGCTGTAGCTGAAAAGCCAGATGGAAGAGATGAATAGGGCAAGGCATGTGGGAGGGGCTCAGAGCTTCCATGTCCTCTCTGGGCGTGCCACCCCCAGGCACCTCCACGTGTTCAGCTATTCAGAAGCCTTCTGAACCCTGTCCTTTAGGTTTTTATGGGTGTGGGTATAACTGATTACATCAGTGGCCATTGGTGATCAGCTTAACCTTCAGCCCTTCTTCCCTTCCTGGAGGTGGGAAGTTAGGACTGAAAGTCCCAATCCTCTAATCTTGCCTTGGTAATTTTGTTGACCAGCCCCCATCCTGAGGCTGTTTAGGACTAGGACTTCTGCCAGTCATCTCATATAAGACAACTCATCACTGGAGATTCCAAGGATTTTAGGAGCTGTTTGCCAGGACCCTAGGGGTGGAGACCAAATATATATTTCTTACTATATAGCACAGTAACACAGGAACCCTGGGGTAAAGAGTATTTCTTTCATATATCCCTTTATTTTTTACTTTGTCTATCACCAGCTCCTTTTAGGTCTCCATTATTATGTTTGGGTTGTTTTAAGACCTCTTAATAGCTCTCTTGCCTTAACTCTCTTATCATTCCAGTTCATCATACACTTTGTCCTCAGAGTAGTTGTCTTAAAAAAAAAGCTAAATGTCTTTCTTCTTCCTATTCACAGAATAAAATAAAATAAAAATAAAATAAAATCTGGAAATCAAAGTGCTTAATTCAGATTTCCTTTTCCTGTCTTCTGCTACAAGAACCTTTCATCCAGCAAAACTCTTTTACATTCCAAACATATATCACACACTTCCTTTTTTGCCTTGAGTCATGCTTCCTCCCCCCCCAATGTTTTACTCTTGCTTTTTCTACTTATTTACTGAAATTTTGTTTATCTTTGGACATATAATTCCTAATTGTTAAATCCACTGTGAATCTTTTAGATGATCATGCCCATGTTTTTGACACCCTCTATTCCTTTGCCTTCCAGCACATCACTCTCTCCTGTTTCTCTTTGATACTTGTTCTTAGCTGTCTTTACTGACCTCTATTCATGTATTCACCTCATTTTTCTATCTTGGTTAGTGATGATGCCAGTAACTCAGCTGCCCAAATTATAAACCTAGGAGTCATTCTGACTCTCATTTTCTATTCGTTGTTAAATTTTTCAGATGGATCTGTTAGCTTTCCATTCTCTTAGGCTAAGTCTAAAATTCTGAGTCAGTTACCATGAGATGTTCTTTAGAATAAATCTTCTGCCTGGTCCTCAGTATTGTGTGTAAAATGTATTCAGGAAATGTATGCTGGTTGTAGCCAGTAGGAATGCCAAAGGCAAAGTGGTTTGGGGTTGAGTACCCTAGAATAGTACTTGAACCATGAACTAATCCTTCTGTATCCATTAAAGGTGATTTCCTAAATATCTATATTAGTTGACATTGTTATGGATTAATTTCTGCTTTTTGTGAGAAATTGACTAAAGGATTAGGAAGATTATTTGTTAAGACTATAGGGGGAAAGCAAGAAGATGTATAGAAACTTAGCTGTTACTGGGAGAAGTGCCAGATATGATCCTACATTTTCTTAATGAGCTAGAAAAGACATTAGAGGTTTGCAAGTAATACTTGGTGCTTCATGTCCAAATGTCAGTGAAAGAATAATTAGCTACAGGAATATCGGAAGACTACAAATAGACAAAACTGTGAGCTTTAGTGTGGGGAATTTAAGCTAACATATGTGAGTAGTACTTTGAAGAGATCCTGTTAATACCCAGGAGAGACACCTGCTATCATTGTTGCATGTTCCTGGAAGGTACAGGCACAATGTGCTGATGCGTGAGATGTGGGAATGTAATCACTGTATCTCCACATCATCTAATATGTTTATAAGCACAGACATTTGGTATTGAAGAATTGTTTGATAAACCCTGGTATAGTCACAGAAAAGCTCTTCAGTTTATGGAAACATTTTAGTTTGCTAACAGTAGATCTTAGATAGGATTTGTCTAATGTGTAGGGTTGAGTCAAAATTTTAAGAATAAAGTACTTTCAAATTTGAAAATCTTTTTTTTTTTGTGGTACCGGGGATTGAACCCAGGGGCGTTCTACCTCCGAGCTATACCCCCGGCCCTATTTTTTATCCTTTATTTTGAAACCGGGTCTCACGAAGTTGCGGAGGGCCTCACTAAGTATCTGAGGCTGGCCGTGAACCGGATCCTCTGGTCTCCGCCTCCCAAGTACTAGGATTACAAGCATGCGCCACCACGCCTGGCTTGAAAATCTCTTATATTCTGAATAATTTAGTGTATATCTCAAAATAATTGTATTTATATTTTGTGAATATTTTGCACAAATGTTAAGGGCATTTTTAATACCTTTACCGTTGTTTCATTGTTGATCTTTATTTACTTTCTGTTGAATTTTTGTGTTTATGAGGCCTACACTAGATTCTGACCTGGATATTACCTTGGAACATTTTATTTGAATACTTTGTATAATAGTATTTTGAGGAAGAGAATGGGATGTCTGTATCATTTTGGTTTTTATTAATCTGTCTATGGGCTTCCCCACTGGAGAAGGTGGGAAAGAAAGGAAAAAGGCTTCAGAGAGAATTCTCAAGGTGGACCAAGGTGGGTGAATGGCACTTTGAGCCACCGGAGTAATGTGTCCTTTGGTAAGGAGTCCTGAAAGGGCATGGTATGGTCAGGGTCCTTAGGTGGCTTGGTGTGGTTGGAAGGCAGGATTTGTTGGGTAGTGGTGGGACGGTGCAGCTAAAAAGGAATACTAAGCTGGGTGTGGTTGCGCACCCTTGTAATCCCAGTACATGGTAGGCTGAGACCAGAGGATCCGGCCAGCCTCAGCTACTTAGTGAGGCCCTCCGCAACTTAGTGAGACCCTGTTTCAAAAATAAAGAATAAAAAATAGGGCTGGGTGTGTAGCTCGGAGGTAGAATGCCCCTGAGTTCAATCTCCGGTACTGCAAAAAACAAACAAACAAAAGGAATACTAAAGCCAGATTTCAAAGGCTTTTATAATCTTTTTTTAAATTTTTTTGCGGTACCGGGGATTGAACCCAGGGGCGTTCTACCTCCGAGCTACATCCCCGGCCCTATTTTTTATACTTTATTTTGAAACCGGGTCTTACAAAGTTGCGGAGGGCCTCACTAAGTAGCTGAGGTTGGCCACGAACCCAGATCCTCCAGTCTCCGCCTCCCAAGTACTGGGATTATAAGCGTGCGCCACCACGCCTGGCGGCTTTTATAATCTTAACCACTCTCATTCACTAGCAGTGTGTCTCTGGACAGATGATGTGATTTCTCCAAGTTTCAGTTTCCTTTAATCTGCAAACCAAGAATAATAAAAATATCAGCATTGTAGGATTGTGAGATTTAAATGAGGTAATATATGTTCCTGACACATAAGTGCTCAATAAATATCAGCTGCTGTTGTTAGTACTGTTGTAAAAAGCATTTATACTTTGGAGAGCCATGATTGGACTTAACATTTTGAATGTTAATTCTGGGAATAGTATAAAGAATAGATCAAATGGATCAAGGGGAATCAAGTGAAGGCTGGGAATTAAGGTGGCTGGGACTAGAATACCCATGAGACATGGTTAGATTCTATATTAAGGTAAGTGGTATTGGAGAGGGCAGGATGGGTTTTAGAATTTTTACGTATTGTTGCATGCACTGTACCATATGAATTGGGGAGATGTGAGATGTAAAGGTAGCTAGGAGAATTGACAGCAAAGACAAGGACAGAGTACCCATCTGAGTAAGAAACATTGTAGTCTGTTCTATTGTTACTTGGAGAGGGCTGAAGAGCTTGGTTAGAGGCCTGTGCTCACCCTTGCACAAGGACTACAGTTCAACTGGGCTGCCTGCTGTTCCCTAGACGGGGCTGGAGCTTTTGGGTAGCTCTACGTGATGAGTCTAGTGCAGTAACTTTGGGCAGCACACAGGGATTCCAGTTGTTGAGAAGCCCTCTTGAGTGCAGGAGAGACATGGGTTGAATCACGAGTAGACTCTTTAACAGGTGTATGAAGTAGATCAGGTGCTAGTTCCTAAGGGGTTGGAGGGATAACTGAAACCAACAGGATTGTGTTATTGGATTTGAATTTTTTAAAAACATTTGCTATTTTGACATTTGATAGTGGAACATTTTAAAGTGTTACCATATCATTTGGTAAAAATGCATTTCTAGCTTATAGTTTGTTTTTTGGAGTAATTTATGATATTCTCACCGAATGCTCTTCTCTTTGGCAAACTCAGTTGTAGCATTTGGAAAACTGTCTTTCACAGTAAAATGATTAGTTTTGAATTTGTTTACTAAGTTGAATGTTTTTACCTTTCTTACTAATTTTACTTAAAGATTCTTTGATAATAGAGAGCAAAGTTCTTTCTAAAATATGACATGTATTTTCTTGTCACTGAAATGTTCCTTAGATTATATTGACCAGTTGCTAGTATAGATTAAATATGATATACTTTGGTTTTAAGGTGTGGTTGAGACTCAGGCCTCAGCCTCAGATATTTTACTTTTTATTAATTTTATTTTATAAAATTATAATTACTTGTTCTATTGAAGTAAATAAAATCTTGCATGAAGTTATAGACATTTTCAGTTGTTTATCAGCAACCCCTAGATATTGTCTCTTATACATGAATTAGAGTAAGACATTCTATATACTGCTATTTCCAAGGTCAAAAAAGGTAGCTTTAGTAGAGCCTCAATCATAACGTATTTAGACTTTTCAGTAATCTTTATTTCTTTACTCAATGGCTTTTATTGCCACTAATGATTTTTCTATGTATTGCAATAGTCTTTAGAAATAGGAAAAAACCTCTAAATATTTTCTTTTCCTGTACTCAAGGAGCTGTCAGACTAAGTGAAAATAAGAGACAGGAAGATATGATTTTAAAATTAAAATAGTGTGATAATTGCTATACCTAGGAATACCCAGCTCTAGCATGAGAGCATGTAGGAGGAACAGCTAATTCATGCATGTGTCACATGAATATGCTAATCTGTATATTGAATCTTTGTGCTGAGATTTATTGCTGTATATTATATAAAGAAATACAAAACTGAAAGGAAGCTGTCATCTAGCAGTCTTATATAGATTAGGACATGGGACAAAGTACTTTCCAGCATAGAGTTATAGACATTGTACTTCATGGGAAACTGCAGATTGTGGGAAGCCTCACACTGTCCTTGCCCTCTTATCAGGCCTTCTTTTTATAGAATATGTCGTGTATGCTTCTTGTCTTCCTGATGGGGACGTTACTTTGGTTAATGGGTAAGACAAGATGGCTGGAGTGGTTTAGGGTGAGATGCCTATGAGATGAGTTGAAAGAGATTGGGATTATTTAGCATGAATAAGACAAATCTGAGACTGACTGCCTTTTAAAAAATTATTTGGTAATAACTTTATACTCAGAAATGTTGCAAGACCAAGAATATACAAAGAATATTCCAAGACTCTTTATCTAGATTCACCTGTTAACATTTTATTCTATTTGCTTATCATTTACTCTCTTGCATGTATACACATATACAGACATGTATACATATATATCTACCTATACATCATGGCCCTTTATCCCCTAAATACCTCAACTTGTATTTCCTAAGAATATAATTTTTTTAGCTGTACAGTTATGGACATCACTGAATTTTAACATTGATATAGTAGTTTAGCAGTTGTATTTCAGTTCTTAATTTTTTTTTGTGGTACTGGGGATTGAACCCAGGGGCATTCTACCACTGAGCTACACCCCCAGTCCTATTTTTATTTATTTTTTTATTTTGAAACAGGGTCTCACTGAGTTGTGGAGGGCCTCACTAAGTGGCTGAGGCTGGCCGCGAACCTGGATCATCTGGTCTCAGCCTCCCAAGTACTGGGATTACAAGTGTGTGCCAGCACGCCCGGCTTCAGTTCTTTCTTTCCTTTTTTTTTTTTTTGTGGTACCGGGGATTGAACCCAGGGGCGTTCCCTGGCCCTATTTTTTATACTTTATTTTGAAACCGGGTCTCACGAAGTTGCGGAGGGCCTCACTAAGTAGAGACAGAGAGAGAGAGAGAGAGAGAGGGAGAGGGAGAGAGAGAGAGAGAGAGAGCGAGCTGAGGCTGGCCACGAACCCAGATCCTCCGG
>PVJS01030247.1:0-24226 GCA_004027185.1 Glis glis | reverse complement strand
TCCTCCGGTCTCCGCCTCCCAAAGTACTGGGATTACAAGCATGCGCCACCACGCCCGGCCATGTTGATTAATTTTATTAGGCAGATTTTCCTTTATGATATTATCGTTACATTTGCATAATAGAAATTTTAAAATAAAATAAAGTTATCAAGAGCCGTGTGTGGTGGTGCACGCTTGCAATCCTAGTATTTGGGAGGTGGAGACTGGAGGATCCGGGTTCACGGCCAGCCTCAGCTACTTAGTGAGGGCCTCCGCAAGTTCGTGAGACCCAGTTTCAAAATAAAGTATAAAAAATAGGGCCGGGGGTGTAGCTCGGAGGTAAAACGCCCTGGGTTCAATCCCTGGTACCACAAAAAAATAAATAAATAAAATAAAGTTATCAAGTATAGTTTCTTATTACAACTTAGATACTATTCAGGTGAACTTACTAATTTCTCAGCCATTCTTTTCCTTAGTAAGTGGCTAATTTGACATGTCCCTTTCACTGTGTGAGGGATCCAGCAATAGGAAGAGAGCCAAAATGAAAACATTTTTTTGGTAGAAAACCTGATTTTTTTCACTTTGGTCAAATTTTAGTTAAAATGACATTCTAAGGTGTTTGTCTCCCTTTCATCTTCAGCAGGGGTTTTGTTAATTCATTTATCTATTCAAAACAAACAAATATTCTCAACTTATTCAACAAAAAAGTTTAGGTATCACCTGTGGTTCATTACTATGCTGGACCCTGGCAGTTCAGTAATGAGCCTTACTAAATACAATTTCAGTTATTTTGGTATTGACACTCAAGTGGCAGAGAACAATGTTACATCTCTTATGTGTAATTATTTGATTTACATTAAAATTTTTATAAAGCATCTTAATGAGAGGTCACCAGTCCAATGAGAGTTTTAAGAGTATTTGGTCTTATTAGGTAAATCAAGAAACGAGATTAAAAATAGGCAGGAATTATCCATGGAAAAAGAAGAGGAAATAGAATTCCCAGAGGGCATAAAAAATCTATGGGCTCAGGTGGGTTTAGTTTTAGAAATATTGGACTTGTGATATAATTATGATATTTAAAGAAGGCTTCAAGTAGCTAATTTGAGATCTTAGTCTAAAACTCTGGGGAAATGTATCTAGATGATAATTAAAGTAATGGGTACAAATTAATTTCTTAAGAGGGAAGTATAAAGTGGCTACAGCCATGAGAAATTATGACATTAGTATCTGGGCAGAAGCACGTGAACTTGTGATGAGAGAAAAGCCAGAAAGGAAGACAATGAGGTAGACACATGCTTTGAGAAAGAGGAAAGAACTCCTTCCCCCCCACTAAATGGTATTACCAAAGCTCTGCTTCAAGTGGTAGTCTAAAGATTGTACTGTAGAATTAGATTTTTAAAAATTATTTTGTCAAAGGGGAACACCCTTCCCCTTTCTGTGCCTCTTGTGAGGGTGGACTTAAGTGCTAGTACTACCTGTTATTGCATTTTCTCTGATCTGGGTTGTCTGGACTTCACATGAGATGACAGATGGATGAAAAATTGAAAACACTAGAACATGTGTACTGTCAGGGCTTCATTTTAGCATCTAGTCTGACATGATTCAAAAATATAGGATGATCACTCTTGGGGAAGGTAGGAGGAAAGTTCTCATGACTGAATCTTCCAGACAGAATCTGGTACACAAGTCTGCAAAATCTAGAAATCTTTACTGATGTGATGAGACCCTTGTTATGAAGTTACAGTGCACAGAATTCAGCAGAGAATATCAGAATTGGAAAAATATTAAAATGTTTTGAATATTAAAATGTTTTTATTAATTCCTCATAGATAATAATTGCCTGGGAACCTAAAATTTTTGTTAAAGTAAATGAAATAGTTCTTATTTTTCAACTTAATGAACAATAGAGACTAAGGTCAAGTAACATTTGCCATTATTAAAAATGGTGTTATAATTTTTACTTTTTTTTACTTCTAGTTTGAACTAATTCTAGCTCAAAAAATTTGTTTTGTGACATTGATGATAAGTTTCACCTGTGTCAAATAGTTTCCTTGTGGGGGGTGACTTTTTCAGAAATAAGCTAAGAAATTTAGGAGTGTTTGGAATTAATCCAAATGACAACATTAAAAATGTCCTTACTGATTCAAAGTATGAAGGCTATATCTTTGAGTTATAAACTTGTATATATAGCATCAAAGTCTTCAGTTTTACCAATTCGTATCACAGACCCAAAAATGTTTCCCCAATAAGAATAAGATGGGTAAAAATAATAAGAAAATGATTTTTAATAGACTATGGACACAATAGACTATGGACTCAAAGTTGCTACTTCTAAGCATTAATTTGAATGAAATGAGCTGTCCTCAAAAAAATAGAAAAACAAACTCAATTATATTGAATAAGTAAATTTTTCTCTGTAGCATAGTCAATTAATTGTACATTTCCCCAAACAGCCTCTCCAAATATTGAGTAAATATGAAAAATAGGATATCAGGGGAGAGAGAAACTCTTTAGAACACCATCTTTTAATGGGAACATATTTTAAAAACTCAAAGCATGTGGCCTACATTCATTTAAAATATAAATGGGAGCTGGGTGTGGTGGCACACACTTGTAATCCCAGTACTTTGGGAGGCAGAGACTGGAGGATCCGGGTTCATGGACAGCCTCAGCTCTCTCCCCCCCCCCCCCGTCTCTCTCTCTCTCTCTTTCTCTACCTAGCGAGGCCCTCCACAACTTCATGAGACCCGGTTTCAAATAAAGTATAAAAAATAGGGCTGGGGGTGTAGCAAGGATGTAGAACGCCCCTGGGTTCAATCCCCAGTACTGCAAAATAAATAAATAAATAAATAAATAAATAAATAAATAAATAAAAATTTAAAAAATAAAATATAAATGGCATCTTTAGATATGTTTTTATATGTCTTGCATTCAGCAATGCCCTGCTGTATTGTTAGGATTAACAAATACTTGAAGAATAAATAAAAGTAAAAGTGTAGTGCATTAAAAATCTCTAAGTAGAAACCATGAAGATTTTAGACAGTTGAATAATTATGTTAAACTGAATCAGTCTTCTCGGTTCAAATGATTAGCCTCATACAGAGATCTGCACTATTTTTTGCCTTTACAAGAATGAGACAGAAAGTCAACCCTTGACAACATGAGCAGAGCGAGATTGGAAGTTAAGGTGCTGTAGGGTCTGTTTGAAGCCGGTTATGAGTGGGGAAGAGTGATCATCATGTGAAAGTGTGACAAGATGAAAGAAGCTCCCCTTCGCAATTCAGATCTGAAAGAACTCTGAAAAAGCAACAGAGGGAAGAATAGCGCAAAACCCTAGGCTTATGTTAAGATAAAGGGCATATGAAAGAGTTCTAGGGTACAAGAGTTTGCCAAGGACCATGGAGAACTGAACTTGCTTACTGAGTCTCTCTCACACACACACACACACACACACACACACACACACACACAAACACCACAGACACATAGATATGCATCCCATATATACAAGTAAAGGCACATCCATGAGTATAAGCTGAAGTTACATTATGGCATGCAAGATTTTAACTACAGTGATAGACATGCGCCAACCAGCGCTTAATCAATTCACTACCCCAGCATCTTGCTTCCCTCATCAAATATGGGCAACAGCATCTCCATTCCACCACACAGAAGTCTCATGTTACTTTCATGTATTACTAGTCAGGTTAGGGAGAGAAATCAAAGTGAAATCAGGCAATGTGAGGGCTGCAAAACAAATGTTGGGATCAGTCTTGACTTTTCTTTTTAAGTCTAGAAAGAAAAAGAAGCCTTGATCAATCAACTCATATTTATTGAGGGGAAACTATTCCATTAAAATTTTAAATGTTAATTTTGACCTGAGAATATTTTTACATTCTTTCAATTAGACCTCTAAGCAAATATATTCTATTTTATAACATTAATCACTAACTGTAGGATCATGTTCTGTAATTTTTTTCTGGTTTGTTTGTTTCCTAGATAGACGAGACCACTTTCTTTTATGTCTATTATGAGCAATTAGGCATCTGACTTTATTAAAAATACCTTTCAGTATCATAGTTAAGGATAATGAGTGTGCTCTACAAACCCCAGAAGAAGTCGAGAAGGAAATTAAGCACACCATTTTTGAACCATTTTATTTTATAGTCCGATTACACTTTAATCATCTTAAGTTATTTTGGAAGTTAAAATTTCCCTTGAAAACATTAGCACCGGAGTGAAAGAGGCATTCATACATAAGTAGATATTTTTTGTGACTTTAGATAATGAACTTAGTTCTAAGATGTTTAACAAATAGGAAATTGAAGCCACTGAAATGATTTGGCATATTCTGTTTGGACTGTTTGGTTCTCAAAATCTGTAGGACATCCTCTGAATATAAGCTCAAATAAATCATGGATTTAATCTCTTTTCAAACTTGAATTTGTATGGTGTTTCAATTTAGACATTGAAACTGTTGTAGCAGATTAAATTTTTTTACAACCAATATGGAAGAAAAACTATGGTCGATAGCAAGGGAAAATTGCTTGGTGGTAGACAAAGGAGCAGTGGTCATCAAGAAGGGACTATCAAAAACCCCAACTTGATATTTGCTGATATGAGAGGAATCCTGAGTTCCAAAAGCAGGATAAAAGTCTTGTGTTCCAGTTAGTGAGTTAAAACCCTTTCAAAATGTCAGAGACAACCTAACAAGGCTTCCTCCATTTCTAATTCCACACTCTAACAAGGTTAATCTATCCATGAAGTAACACTGAGGGCTTTCACAATTAGTGTTGTAAAATACATAAACCAACAGCTAATTAATCAGTCCTAAGGTCACTATATTGCTTGCAGAAAATTAGTAATAGCAAAGATTCATGGCAGAGAGAGAGAAGGATGACAGGTCATGCTCTGTGAGTTTCAATTTTTAACTAGCAAAGACTGTCAAAGTTATATCTAAGCTGCTGCAGTCTTTTCTTTTACAAGAGAGGAAGTTTGACTAGCAGTAGAAACAAATATAACTTGAGCACATTTAGAAAATTCAAGTAACTATGTCCTTTGTAGTTTTTAAATATAAGATGAGGCAAGAAAAATCATATTTGTGTTTTGATTTCTCTGCCAAAAAAATGTTTCATCCACTTATTCATGAAAGAAAAGCTGGGTTGAGTGCATGAAACAAGTTTACCAGATGATATATTTAACCTTTAAAACATGATGGTATAAAAATGTCTTGCTTGCCATCATTTCATGTATGCCAACTTCCAATTAACATACTGCTCAAGAAAGAGAAAGGTGAAAGTCAAGAGAGAGAAAGAGAGAAAAAGAGATTAACTATGTGAAATGAACTATATAAAGATAGTCTTGTAAATCTTTTTGTTTTAGATATAGAAATAAAAAATTAAGAGTTTTAGGTTCATTCTTGTGAGCACACATTTTGCATCCTAAATTAAAAATAGGGGAAATATTTCAAGTGTAATGATATTGTCTTTATTTTAATGCTATTCTAATTATTAAAAATATGTATATATAAGCCGGGCATGGTGGCGCACGCTTTTAAATCCCAGTACTTGGGAGGCTGAGACAGGAGGATCCGGGTTTGCGGCCAGCCTCAGCTATTTAGTGAGGCCCTCCGCAACTTAGTGAGACCCTGTTTCAAAATAAAGAATAAAAAATAGGGCTGGAGGTGCAGCTTGGAGGTAGATTGCCCCTGGGTTCAATCCCTGGTACCGCAAAAAAAAAATGTATATATGAAACCCCTTGGGACAATCCTTGTGAAAAGAAAAAAAAATGAGAAAAAAAGAACAAAACCAATGAAGTTAAAATGAAGCAATGGTGGTAGGCACAGAAGCTGTTTATATTAGCACATGGTATCTGTGAGACAGATTGGACAAAGTATGCAGTATAGATTTTGAAATAGAGAAATAGGGCTAGGAGTATAGCTCAGTGGTAGATGACATACCAGCACCACAATAAAATAGAATCTAGTATTTTATTGCACAATAGAGTGACTGTAATTATTAAAATGTGTTGCATACTTATAAATAGCTAGATTTTCAATGTTTCACCATAAAGAAATAATAAATACTTATAGTAATAAAAATGCTAATTATACTGATTTGATGACACAAGCTATAAATGTCTCAAAATATCACATTGTACTCCATAAATTTGTATAATTATTATGTCTATATAATAGTATGTGTCAATTAAGACAATTTAAAACTAGCTCAGTGTTAGCACTATTATTGAGGATGATAGTCAATGTGAACTCACATTATTGAAAACATAAATTGGAACAAAATTATCTGGCAAAATTTAATGCATATTATAACACATTCCTAGAGATCTACCCTAGACTCCAACATTATTTGAGTATTTGTGTATACAACAAATGGAATATAGTTTTATTCATTATACCCCAAAACTGAAAGTAACACAAACATCCCTCAATAGTGTACTATAAACTGGATAAACTGTGTACTATTCACACAAGATAAATAAAAATTAGGCGTACAATATCTTTATGCAAAAATATGTATTAATATTACAAATAATGATCTTAAATCTCCAATTAAAAAATTCAGACTGGCTGAATGGATTAAAAACAGGACTCAGCAATATGTGACCTACAAGAAACTCATGTCCATGGTAAAAACACACATAGGCTGAAAAACGATGGAAAATGACATTTCCAAAAGATGGAATCAACAAACAAGGAGAACATTAAGATCAACTTAGGGGTGCAAGGATGGTTGGAGATATGCAAATCAATGGATGTAATATATCACATATATAGAATGAAGGATAAAAACCATATGCTTATCTCCATAGATGCAGAAGAAAAGTATTTGATAAAATTCAACATTCCTTCTTAATAAAAGCCCTGGACAGGATCATATCAATGCATAATAAAAGCTATTGCAAGTCCACAGCAACTTCATGGTAAATGGGGAACAATTTAAACAAGCATTTCTTCTAAGATGATGAAGTGTGTTCGCTCTCACTCTTCTTGTTCAATACAGTGTTGAACGTTTTAGCCAGAGCAATTAAGCAAAAGAAAGAAATAAAATGCATACCAATAGGAAGTTGGGAAGTCAAAACATCCTTGTTTACATGACATATAGAACAGCCTTAAGTCTCCACTGAAAGACTATTAGAACTGATAAGCAAATGCCATAAAGTAGAAGCATATAAAATCAGCACAGAAAATCAGTAGCTCTTCTATATGCCAATAATGAATTTAATGAGAAAGAAATCTTGAAAGTGGTCCCAGTCACTATGGAAACATACACACACCATCTCACCCTGATTAGAATGGCTATTATAAAAAAAAGATAGCAAAGAACCATGTTGGTGGCAATGTAAATTAGTAAAGCCACCATGGAAGGCAGTATTAGAAGTCCTCAGAATATAAAAAGAGAACTCATTCTGATCACATACTTGCATGCCCATATTTATTTTGGCATTATTCATGATAGCAAAGGTATGGATGAACAGATAAAGTGAATGCAGTATATACATAAGGGAGTATTATTTGGCCATAAAAAATGAAATCCTGTCATTTGCAGCAAAGTGGATGAAACTGGATGACTTCATGCTATGTGAAATAAGCCTGTCACAGAAAAACAATATCCCATGTGTAGAAACAAACAAAATGGACTTGAACGTAGAGGAGGGATTTTAGGGGTCACAAGGTCAGGAGGAAAGGTTATGGGAAAGAGAGGAGAGGAAGGATCAATGAATATGATCAATGCATGATGTACACATGTATGGAAATATCATAGTTAATCTCATTAATTTATATAAAAATATGTCAGTAATAATAAAAAGAAAAATAAAAAATCCCATAGCAGAGAACCATTGACAAGGGTGAGGAACACCATTTGAACAACACCCTCCCTCAAATACCTACAGCCTTGTTTTGGAGATGAAATGTTG
Source organism: Glis glis (assembly GCA_004027185.1). Lineage (NCBI taxonomy): Eukaryota > Metazoa > Chordata > Mammalia > Rodentia > Gliridae > Glis > Glis glis. Next base: position 16,309 of record PVJS01030247.1, on the reverse strand, counting down.
GATATTTTTATGTTTAATTTCAGTTTTTTATATTTGAACCCAACTGTTGATGCAGAATTTGACTAGAAATTGAAGGAATTAAGGTGCAGATGAATTCATTTTCTTCCTCCCTTCAGATATATTGGATCATTCTTAGATTTAGAATATTAAAAGAATTAAGTAATGTTTAGCTGTGGTTTTCAATACTAGACACAATTCATGATTCCTTTAGATTAAAGATAAATGGCACTTTTAAAATTCTTCCTAGTTCTCCTCTATCCATAGCTTACTCTATTATTATTGTATTAATAATTGACCAGTTTCAAACCATTTTTGTTCTACTTTGTAATTTTTTTTTTCCTGCGGTATCGGCGATTGAACCCAGGGGCGTTCTACTTCCGCGCTACACCCCTGGCCCTATTTTTTTATACTTTATTTTGAAACTGGGTCTCACGAAGTTGTGGAGGGCCTCACTAAGTAGAGAGAGAGAGAGACAGGGAGAGAGAGAGAGAGAGAGAGAGTTGAGGCTGGCCGCGAACCCGGATCCTCCGGTCTCCGCCTCCCAAAGTACTGGGATTACAAGCGTGCGCCACCATGCCCGGCCTTCTACTTTGTAATTATGATAATAAGTTTGGGGGGCTTAATTATCTTACATCATTACCTCTAATCATTCTTAAGTACCATTAATCCTTTTGCTATAGTATCTTCATCTTTGGGCTTTTTTTTTTTTTGCTGTACCGGGGATTGAACCCAGGGGAGTTCTACCTCCGTGTTACACCCCCATGGGCCCTTGTTTGAACCCATCACATGGTTGCCTGTATTTAATTGCTGAGTAGTGTTTTGAAACGTTGTCCTATAAATAGTCATACTTGCAATGGAGGCAAACTTTAAAGTCATAGCACATATGGGTCAATGGATTCTAACACGGTGGCTGTGAATTTCTCAATAGCAAGCAAACACTGCAGTGAAAATGATACGAAAGCTATCAAAACACTTAAGGTTGATCATTAAATATATATTTGCAACAGTTAAAAATCTTTTAGGAGAAAATACCACTAATAATTCATAACTCATTCACTTCTCACTTCTTTACTGTTACTGCTTTTCTAGCTCATATATATGTATGTATTGATTATGATTATATATCAAACAGACATACACACACACACACACACACACACACACACACATATGCATGGATAAATCAAAGATCCATTTGTGTGGTGATTTGTAAGAGCATGTGGCCATACAAGAAATGCTTGGATGTAATATATATACATTGTGTGTGTGTGTGTGTGTGTTTTCCTGCCTAAGGGGCAGCAGTAATTGCTCTCATACTTTTATTTAGACTGTTATGCCAAAATTATCTTGTGGGACACTCCTAGAATGAACCTAAAATCATTAATAAACTTGCAATACTCTTGCATAAAGCTGAGATGATATTGGGCAAATATGTTTCTCACCAAGTGAAATTGAAACTTTTTGTCCTTATGTATGTCTTAGAGCTCAAATATATCTGTGTGCGTACACACACACACACACACACACCATCTCAATGTATAACTAAATCAGAGAAGTGACTCTATATTATTAACTAGAGTAAAAACTGTTTTCCTTAGCTCTTACTCACCTGTATAATGTGATTTCTTGAAAAAATGATATCTTAATTATTGTGATTTATTCATCATAGGAGTTCAAAGTTGTGCATTTTACTTTTAGATTTGAAGATTCAAAAAGCCTTTTGCTGGGGGAAAAAAGCACCATTCCTGTGATTACTTTAAAATACAGTTCACTTTGAAATTGAGTATATACAGCAAGTAAAATTTTGACTTTAAAAAGTGAGCCTGCCTTGTTTCCCAGTCTCATTCTTTTTTACATTTGATCCCATCTATTGCTCCTTTCCACAGCGTTAATAAAATGGGAGATGGATGAGAAATATTTGCGGACCTGATTATAAAACAGAGCATTTCTTGTACGGCCGCATGCTCATATGAATCACTGCACAAATGGATCTTTGATTACTCCTATGGCTTTATGCAAGTTATGATTTGTGATATCAGTGAGGACCAGAAATCATTTTCAATATTTCTCTTGCCATGCAGATCAAACCCACTATGGAAAAACAAGCCAAGTCTTGTGCTTGCTGGTTGCTCTCCCTATCATAGCAGAGCACTTTAGGAGGTCCCTTTTATTCATGTCAGCTGTAGGGGCTTAATTTAAAAGCAATTGCAAGCATTTAACATGCTTCCTTCATTTTAAAGAGTACTTCTTAAAAATGAAAAGGACTCAATCACTTTTTTTAGGCAGACAGAGGTACAATATAAATGTAAGTCCCTTCAGTGCAGGTCTGATGGTTTCTGATTTAAGTAGTTTTTATTAAATATGAAATGTCCAAATTACCTAATCATTGTCTCCTGTAAGATCAACACCGCTCTCCCAGGCCTTTCTCCAGAGTCTTATCTCGGAGCTGCAGGATGTCAGTTGGTAACGGTGCCTTCATGTTAGACAAGCAGACAAAATAATTTGATTGTACTGCTTGCCATGTTGTGCTAAGCAGTTCTCTAAGAACTAAAACCACTTTGTTTCTGGTGGCATGACAAAGCCCATTACTTTCAGTTTTTTGAACTCCTTAAAAAGCTTCAACATCAATAAGCCTGCTTTCAGAACTCACTGGTATAATGTGTCTAGTCTCGTCTAGTCTATCCATGCAGGGCTAGACATAAAATAAAAGTAAGGATGGTAGATGGTAGGAAAAACGTATCTCGTGCTGAAAAAATGGCGAAATTACAGGTAATTTCATTTTAGACTGACAATCACTGACATGAGGGTTTAAAGTTAAACTTTAAATAAATTATTCAAAAAGCTATAAACCTATATACAAATCCTAGGCAGTAACTTTGGTTCCATTTGAATTCCATTTTGCAATGATCATACAGACAGGGATGATGTAAAGAAATGATCGAAATAATTCAGACCATTATTTTTGGGGGTGGGATAAGAGTCACATCGTTCCATTTTTAAAACATTAAGTGATAAGCCTCTTCATTATTTAATACTGAGGAAGTGGAGCCCAGGAAATGTAAAAGAGAAATTAATATAATGAGTCCATTTGAAATAGGGTAAGTTTAGTGATTGGGAATTTCTAAAGGGTGCATACATGTGAAGATAAACAGATCTTCATAGAAATAGATTTAAAATTAAAGCTTAAGGCCAGAGGTACCCACTTTATAACAATGTGCAATTCATATTTGCTAAGCCTCCATCTCCTATGTGAAGTTAGGTTTGAGGATAAAATTAATGCCATCCCATTTATTGACCAGTGACAATATGTTGGATAGTTGGTCCTATTCTCTCCTAGTTATTGCAAATTTTCTGGTCTGATTTCTAGTCTTTTCTGGTCTTTTATCCATCTTGATTTGACTCTTGTGCAGGGTGAGAGATTGGGGTCAAATTCTTATCTTCTACACATGGATAACCAATTTCCCCAGCACTGTTTGTTGAAAAGGCTGCCTTTTCTCCAGTGTTATGCTTTGGTACCTTTGTCAAAAATCAACTGGCTCTTGGTGTGAAGATTTGTCTCTATCTTCTGTTCTATTCCATTGGTCTATGTGTCCATCTTTGGCCAACTGACTGGCTCTACACTGACCCTGATGCACAGAAACCAGCATAGTCCCTGTCCTCAGAGAGTGTCCATTGCTGCCAAGAAAGCAAAGATATAATGAAATCATTATAAACATAAGTGCACCATTGTAACTGTGAGCATCCTGAGGAGGGAAGAGCCCCATGGATCCAGCAGAGCTCTCCAGAGGGACAGTTAGATGTGCTTGGGAAAGTCAGAAAAGGTTTCTCTGGGCACAGAACAGAGCCGTTGTGCTGCAGTTTGATTGAGTCAATTAGACAAATGAAAAAAGGAAGAAAATTCCAGAAAAAGTGGCTTGGTATGTGAAGATCCTATGTGAGGGGAATTCTGAAAGAACTCACATGTAGAGACGCAAGAACAAAGCCAGGCCTGAGAGAGAAAAGAAGGGTAGATCACAAGGGGCACCAGGGGACACTCTAAGGACTTTTGTCGTCGTGCCTTTAAGGGAACCCTTTGAAAGCATGAGGGAAGAGAGAGATGGCTTCCAATCCACCCTTAGAAGGGACCTGTCTGAACCTCTGTGGAGGGTCTGGGCTTGAAAATGCACTGGAAAATATCAGACACCACTGGGAAAAGCTATACAGTTCTAGTTTGCCTCCTCATCCTTATCATCACCACACTCCGGAATTTTAGCTGTTTTTGTCCATCCTCCCTTTCTTTCCTTTCCTTTCTTTCTTTCAAATAGGGCTAGGACTAATATGCATGTACTTATAATGCACAATCATAAGTAAGAACCAAATTATTGGTGCAATGACATGGTAGCACATATTTTTCAACAAAAATTTGACACTTTTTAATTTTTTTATACTGTGGATTGAACCCAGGGGCATTCTACCTCTGAGCTACTCCCCCAGCGCTTTTAATCTTTCATTTTAAAACAGTCGTGCTAAGTTGCTGAGGCTCTCACTAAATTGCTGAGGCTGGCCTTGAGCTTGGGATCCTCATACTGGGATTACAGGTATGCATCATCATGCCCAGCTACCTTAGGTGATTCTTAGATTTTAAGTATAAGCATTCTTTCTAAGGGAACACAAATCCTACGCTTTAACACAATAGTAACTACACTCTTTTTAAGCATGGAAATACATTATGATAAAAGCAACTATGACATAATAGGTTTAATCTGTTCATAGTTTAAGATAAAATATATACATTTATGCCCAAGATGTATTACTTACTCTGTCTAGACTACATCAAACGCTTGAATCTGTATGGATTCATGAATCCCTTTAGTATCTTTAAAACTGTCACCCATATACAAACACACACACACACACACACACACACACACACACATACACACACAAACACATGCTCACACCTATTCTGGACTCCACTGTAGGAATTGAGAGAACCACTGTGATAAAAATCTCCTACATTCCTTCTTTACAGGATATCACATTATGGCCACTAAATGACTATGTAAATGTGGGTAAGTTACCAAACCCCTTTGGGGCAGAGAATCTTCATCTGAAAAATGAAGGCACTGATTGGAAAGGGCTACTAAGATCCTTCTAACACGGAACTATTAGAGACCCTTTAAATGGTGATTAGGAGAAGACTCAATGAACTGCTTATGGAAGTCAGCTATCAAGCCCATCTCCTTCTGTTCATTCGAGTACCAGTATTATGAAACAGCACACTGGGGAAACTTCCAACAAATTGTGTCATAATGAATATACCTTTTCCACCCTTAGTATCAGTTTTTCATGTTTAATTTTTTTCAAAGTATATCCCACAAAACTGTTTATATCCATTAAATTATAATCACCAAGAATAACTATCATGTTTCCCACCCTATCTTATGCTCTTTAGTTTGGCAAACATGAAACTTTTATAAAAAGGAAATCTGAATTGATGTGTACATCTGCTTCCAAGGTGTTTCCTCTGCTTCATCTCTAAGTACTTGACTAACTTTTTTAATTCTGAGGGATCAACACTAATTTCCAGTGTTTACCAGCAATCATAGCTGACTAGCAGTTAAAAAGCCATCAGCCTTGTCACATTTTTCAAAGAACAGAATCCCTTTCCAGATGGCCCTTCATTTGGCTAATGGACAGCCTACGGGGATAGAAATGTCACCTGTTGTAGGAAGTCAACAATATTAATAAAAACACAAAGATAGACTATTCATGCGATGGCAGCCACCCAAGAGTGGATTGATGGGCTTCTTTACTGAATTAATTCGCAATGATCATCACTAAAGTTTCCAATTTTCCTCTGAATTTTCCAAAGCTATTGCTTAAAAAACACCAAAAGATAGATATTCAAAACTGTCTCTCCCTCCAATGTTAAACCTAATTTTACCCCTGGCTCCTCTCAGCCACTGGTCAGTGTCTGAGCCATCCTCACTGTGCAGCGTGGCACACTTAAACATAATACATATTTGTATCTCATACTAAATTCAAATATTGATGTAAGGGAATAAAATTTCTACCTAGTTAAGATTTGTCACCCACAATTAAATGTAGGTCAAATTATCACAGTTTGGTAACTTGCAAATTATCAGATCATTTGGCAACATTAGAATGAACTTTTTAATAGCATCCCATTCAGGATGATAGTAATATGAAAGTTCCCTCTTCATTAAAATAAATCTTAACTAGCCTTTCACCTACATATTCCTCAGTTTTCCCCTAGTTTTCTTCTATTACAGTAGCAAAATTGCCACTAAGGCACTTAAATGAAACAGAATCTTAAAAAATAGGCCTAACAGTACCTCAAATACATCATTTTCCATTTGTGTTCAAACTAGCTTTGCCTTTTTCATTCCTTTTCTTATTTGTCCCCTTTTCTTATAACCATAATTATCTTTATTCACCCCCAAACCCTGCACATCCAGAGTCTGGGACTATATCACTTGGATCTTGCTTCCAAGAAATATCTGTCTATACAACTCTTTCTTTTAATCATCATCAATTATTGATGTATCCATTTCTTTGGTCTTCCAGAACCAATCTAGATTTCTTCATTCACTAGATTCTATGACCTTTCTATTGAGTTTGACTTTTTATAATGTAAGTATAACCTACTAGAGTATATTAGTTAGCTCACCTTTTGTGCTGTAAACTTCTGGGGACAAAGCATAAATTTCATTTCATAGTTTATCTACCCCATAACAACAAGCACTTTCCTCCACACAGGTTCAAATATGTTTTTCAGGGAATTCTGTATGCCTTCCAAAAAACATTGAACATTCAGTGATATGGAAGCAGCTGATTAATCTTGCTTTAAGCTTCAAGTTTGATTTGGCTATTACCAAATTTTTATTGAGAACCTACTTATATGGGTGATCTGAAGTGACTGAAGCTGCCTGCTCTGTTATCTGTCCTCTGAGAACGTGGTGTGTCTCTAGGTTTGGCATACCAAGCCTAGTAGGAAGCACACTTCCTGCAAGGAAGAGCACAGCCTGTTCTGATGAGAATAGAACATAGAGGGGGGCTATGGCCTCGGAGGATCCTAGTTTCATGACATTCCTGCTCTTGCTCCCTGAGAAAGTGATAAGCACAATACTGCTTAGTGTTTTCTTAGAAGCTTTGTTGTAAGAAGATACATGGTGGTTTGATTAAATTAGTGCCTTCCTATACGAGGTTCCCAGGATTCTGTCTATAAAAGAAGTCTGTTGCTCTTAATAAATATGCATTTGCTTGGAGCTGGTCTCCTTCTTTGTATCCCCCGTGTCCTGATTTCTGCGTGGTTGCATCTTCCGGGGTCTCCGCTCCACTAGAGAGCGACCACACTACTACATGCCAGGCATTTATGCTAGGACTGAAGATACTGAAGAGAAAAAGAAAAATATGATAAAAGAACCCAGGTAACGTATAGTCTTGGGGAAAAATAATTTAAGAATAAGCAGATAATGGAATGTTTGAGAAGCATTTCCAAAGAGAAAATTTCTTTCTACACACTTAAATTTATGTCTACCACCAGGTTGCAACTGCATTGTCCACCTGAACTCATCAACCCATCAAGGTATCAATTGATTATTTTTATATAATTAACTGAAATTGACTCCAGGAAGCAGACTACAAATTTCACTCCTGATTTAAAATGACCTTGGACAACAACCTTAAATATCTCCATTTGCCTTCATTTGATGAGGTTGATCATTTTCATAATTGAATAATTCCATGATATTGATGGCAGCTAATGTGTTATTTTAACTTTTATGAGAACTTAAATTTCAAGTAATGGTGTTACACAAATGTTCTCTTGTTCTTGAATTAGTTACAGAAATACAACTGTGTATATATATATACATATATATATATATATATATATATATATATGTATATTTATATATGTATATTTATTTTTTGCGGTACTGGGATTTAACCCAGGGGCGTTCTACCTCCGAGCTACACCTCCGGCTCTATTTTTTATACTTTATTTTGAAACCGGCTCTCACGAAGTTGCGGAGGGCCTCACTAAGTAGCTAAGGCTGGTCACGAACCTGGATCCTCCGGTCTCTGCCTCCCAAGTACTGGGATTACAAGCATGAGCCACTATGCCTGACATACAACTGTATATATATATATAATAAGAGGGTAGCATATTCATAAAAATGAGAAAGGAACAGTTAATTTTTTCTTTACTTATATTTTCTTGATTTTATTTATATTTATCTATTTTTGTGGTCCTTCCTGGCGATTGAATCCAGGACCACACTCCCAGCTCTTTTCTATATTTTGTTTTCAAGCATGGTCTTGCTAGGTTGTTGAGAGTACCACTAAATTGCCAAGGCTGATGTCGAACAGTCCACTCCTGTCTCAGCCTCCCAAGTACTGGGATTACAGGTATGTTACACCACATTGGCTTCTTGTTTGATTTTAAAAAGTGTAAGTTTATCAAAGGAATAATTTTCTTGTTAGGAAATTAACAACTACAACTAACTAACTAAAACTAACAACTAACTACTACTGATTTTTGGTTGGCTGGTTGGTTTGGGGAGATTTATGCCACCAAAAGTGATGATCACTACTGACAGATAAGAAAATTATTTAAAATCATTGGCAAAATGCAAATTAAAATTATGATGAGATATCACTTCAACCCAGTAAAAATGGTTAATATCATAAAGGTCAAAGATAGTAAGTGATGATTAGGGTGTAAAGAAAAAGTAACTAATCTACTTCTGGTGGGAATGTAAATTTGTACTACCATTATGGAAAACAGCATGGAGCATCCATAAACTATTATAAATAGAGCCAGATGCAGTGGCACACGCTTGTAATCCCAGCACTTGGGATGCTGAGACTGGAGGATCCTGGTTTGCGGCCAACCTCAGTTACTTAGTGAGGCCCTCCGCAACTTAGTAAGACCCTGTTTCAAAATAAAGAATAAAAAATAGATTGGGGGCATAGCTCGGAGGTAGAATGCCCCTGGGTTCAATCCCCAGTACTGCAAAAACAAACAACAACAAAAAACTATTACAAATAGAACTTTAATATGATCCAGCAAAACACTCCTGGGTATAAATCCTAAAGAAAGGAAATAAGTATGTTGGAGAGAATTCTGCACCCCATATATATTGCATCACTATTCATGATCACCAAGAAATTGAAATAACATAAGTAGCCATTGTTATATGTGGTCCATCGATACAATGGAAGGCTATTCAGCCATAAAAATGATGATATCCTGTTATTTTCAACAACATGGATGGAAAAAATAAGTGAGGTTTACAGGGAAAATGACACATGATGTCATTCACATGTGGAATATAAAAAAGACCTCACAGAAGTTGAAAGTACAGAGATGATTTATTAGAGGGGAAGAAGACTAGGGGGGAAGGAGAAGAAGGGAGGCACCTGACAGGAGTAAGAAGTTCTGGTGTTCTGTTACTCAGAAGGGTGACTATATCACTATTGATTTCAAAAAAGCCAGAAGATTTTGAGTCTTTTCACCACAAAGAAATAAATGGTTGAGAAGATAGATACATTTATTCTGATTTGAACAATACAAAATGTATAGTGTATCATCATGTGGTACCCCATTAATATGTATAATGTTATGCTTTGAGTAAAAAGATTTTTAAAAGAAAGCTATTTTGCATTGTAAATTTTTTAAAGTGTTAAATTGAAGGTAAAAAAAGTGGAGACTTCTGTGTCTCACAAACTGAAAAGACATATATACATGTAAATAAAGCAAAAAGTGCTTATTCTACCCACAGTGTATCAGAGGGAGGTAGGCTCTTCATAGTTAATTACTTCTTATGTGTCTTAGAAAAAGGATCTAATACTCGCTGAGAATTTATTGCTTCCAAAATACTGTGAAGTGAATCATCTCATTTTTGGTTGGGATCTTTTTCTCTAATTTTTTCACCATTAGTTATAGTAGCTACAGTGAAAGCACCTTTGATGGAAAGTGATGAAACAGGAAGAAAAGAGTAGCTCAGAAGTATGTTAGAGATCAAAATCTGAAAATACTTGGGACTTTTAGATTTTAGGAAAAAGTAGAAAAAAAGTATTCAATATTAAACCTGTTAAAAACTGCTTGAATATTATTATTTGAAATTTTCTACTAAATTTGCTAAGATTGCAATAAGGAATTTGGCAATGGTCCTTGCTCAATTACTTTGGAATACACTGCTCCTAAAATTTAACAAAATAAAATGACAACATAAAGGCTTTTTTTCCATTCCAAACAAGATGGACAAGTTCCTGTGTAAATGCTAGACTTGGACTCTGACTCCATTTAAGAGAAGTTTGCATTATTTTCACAATTCCTACTGTTAAAATTATATATATATATATATTTTTTTTTTTTTTTGCGGAACCAGGGATTGAACGCAGGGGCATTCTACCTCCGTGCTATGCCCCCGGCCCTATTTTTATACTTTATTTTGAAACCGGGTCTCACGAAGTTGCAGAGGGCCTCTCTAAGGAGAGAGAGAGAGAGAGGGAGATAGAGAGAGAGAGAGCTGAGGCTGGCCGCGAACCTGGATCCTCCGGTCTCCACCTCCCAAAGTACTGGCTTTAAAATTATATTTTAAAAAATTGATTCTGAAGTTTTTCTTACACATTTTTAGGCAAATATCAAAAAGAGAACAATACATTCATAAAGCACTGTTTCAATTCACAGTATGTTTAATGGTGTCACTATTTGAACTAGCTTTAATTTTGTGGTTTTATCTTATACGTGAAACTATAGGTGAGAAGATCTCCCATTGTTAATTATGCCCCTTCTTGGTCCTTAAAGGTGGTTGAGTGAACATCCACATCATAATAAGGCCCAGAATAAAATGCTACTTCTCTCAGTGAATTGCTCAGTGAGCTATGAAGACCAGTTGAACTCTTACTGTGTCCACCTTAGGGCTTCCAATTCAGATAATGACATTTTGCATGCATACTGTTAACATTTGGTTTCAACTTACCCTCTGATTTTTTTAAAAGGAAAAATATAGGGCATACAGGATATTGAGATTATAATTGGTATTCTCAAGTATGCACACAAAGTCAATGGAAGTGATTCCTTCATTAATTCTCCCTCCCCCAGCCCCGTCCTCCCCTAGACCACCTTCCTTGTTCAACTAAAGTTTCTATTCCATTGTCTAAAGGTTTTTCATATATCCCAATTACTCCTTAGTTTTCAAATATGAGAGGAAACATAAGACTCTTCACTTTCTTTAACTGGTAAATCCCACTTAACATAATGTTTTCCAGGTCCATTCATTTTCCTGCAAATTACGTAATTTTGTTCTTCTTTATTGCTAAGTAGAATTCCATTGTGTGCATATCCCATTATTTTGTAATCCATTCATCTGTTGATAGACACCTGGGTTGGTTCCATAGTTTGGCTATTATAAATTGAGCTGCTATGAACATGGGTATGCATGTATTGCCATAATATTCTGTTTTCAGTCCCTTTGGAAAGATACCCAGGAGTGGTATAGATGGATTATGTGGTTGGTCCATTCCCAGTTTTCTGAGGAATCTCCACACTAATCTCTTTACTGGCTTTACTAATTTGCCATCCAACTATCAGTGTATAAGAGTTTCTATTTTCCTACATCCTCACCAGCATTTATTGTTGTTTGACTTCTTGATGATTGCATTCTAATTGGGGCTAGATGGAATCTCAGTGTGTGTGTAATATGGTCTTATTTTTTAAACAGTCCTGCTAGGTTGCTAAGACTTTCGTTAAGTTGCTGAAGCTGGCCTTGAATTTACAATCCTCCTGTCTCAGCTTCCAAGTACTGAGATTACAGGCATGTACCACCACACCTTGCTTATCTTTATGTTATAAAGGATGGAAATTCTTGGCTTTACTGGAACAAGAGTTGTGATAAAGGCTTTGGTGGTTTCATTGCTGGTGGGCTTTTCACACATGTGCTGCCTTCTTACATTTTTCTGTTGTATCATTTAAATGTCAAGTTTCCATATCAATTGAAAAAGAATGATTTTGTAGAAATTTAATAACATGTACATTAGTGATTTTCAATTGCCCTTTATAAGTTATATTAGCCATTTTCTGCACTGTCATCTTAGAGCAGGGTGACTTGGAAAGATGACTTCAGTAAAGTCCCCTGACAGTAAGTTAACCATCCACATATTTCACCTGCAGCCTGCTCAATCTCTGGAAATATTGAGATGAGTGGTGGAAATGTAATGATGGGGACCTAGATCTAGATCTTGATGATTAGGAAAATGCTTACCAAGACCCCATTGAAAAACAGACAAAGCCGGGACATTGTGGCACATGCCTGTAATCCCAGTCCTTGGAAGGCCCAGGAAGGAGGATCTCAAGTTGGAAGCCTGGGCAACTTAGTGAGACCCTGGTTCAAAATGAAAAAAATAAAAGGGGATGGGAGTATAGCTTGGAGAAATAGTGCCCCTGGGTTCAATCCCCAGTGTACAAAAGAAAAGAAAGGAAGAAGACAGAGAGGAAGAAAGAAAGACAGACAAAAGAAAAGGAAAGGTAAAACAGACAAAAGCAGTGCAGCGATTGAGTTGTACAAGCTTGCAGTTCTTAACATGTAATTTATTAGAAGATGAAGTAGAAAAGGTAAAATTGACCTTATCTGATCTTAGCTTTAAAAAACTATATATTAAAACTATATATATATTTATATATTATATTATATATTAAACTATATATTAAAACTATGTAAACTATATATGACACATAGCTAATGACGTGTAATCTAATTTTTAAAGTGCTTCCCTAGTTTAAAGAAATTATAAACTTCTCAGAAAATACAGTGGTATTTTTGCTGAGTTGAGGAGGATTCAGAGACTGCAGAGAGCATAGTTTCATTTGAGGTGTGTCATGAACAGTGATCAGAATAACAACAAATAGGAAAATAAAAAAAGAAAGCATATCAAAAAGAGGGAAATAATGCATAAATTATCAGATGATTTAACAGAAGTTTTCAATGAATGGGGGTATCAAGAAGGAGCTTAAATATTGTTGAGAAATAGAAATGTTGGAAGCAATGTGGCTTATGTGGCTTCCTCTGCAAGGTATTTAAGTCAGGCGAGACAAATATAGGATCATTCAAAATGGATTGGGGTTACTCACAGATCCCAGAGAAGAAACTATATGCCTGACAGGGTGACTAGGAAGGAGGTTGCACACTCAACCGGCAGGTAGAAAGCAAGATAAAGGAGTGCTCTGTGGCAAACCTGGTATTGGTAGCCACTGTTACCTAAAGGGGTTCCAATGGCAGGATCAGATGGGTTATTTTGAAGGGGATGGGAGGCTAAGAATGGGAGCTCAGGGCTTCCATTATTGGGTTCACTAGGATTAGAGCAAAAACAAGGGGTTGAAGTGATTTATAGTATTAGGGCCTTATCTGGCTAGGAAAGGACGGAGGAACTGGGTGGAGATTGTGACAAGCCAAAGATGGGACTGTGTGGTAGATATGGAGACAGTGCTAATAGGACTGAGAGCTATGAAGAAAGAAGGCAGATTTCAACTAGGCTATGCACTGAGTTTTACATCCTAGTAATGCAAGCAACTCAATAGGTTGAAGTGAATTATTGAGTAGAGGGGATAAATAAGATTGGCAACACTTGAGATGTCGATAGAAAAATACTCAACTTTTTGTGCCTAAGCAATAAATCCCACCAACCTGGGTATCTCTGTGGGTACTTTACCAGAAAAGTGGTCATTTTCAGAAAGCCTAGGAAACCTTGAAATTGTGTGTGGGGCAGTCTTTGACTGGCTGCCATATAACAGAAAGGAGTAAGAACAACAAGGCACCTCAACTTAACCCATTTTCCTCAAAGAGGAAGTGAAAACCCATGCAAAGCACAGAACCTAAGACATATTTATTATAGATGTTCTTAAAGATGTAATGTATACTCAATGAGGAAAATTACATGGTATTAGAAGTGGATGAAGTAAGCAGGGTGTGGTGGCGCATGCTTGTAATCCCAGTACTTGGGAGGCTGAGACCGGAGGATCCGGGTTCCCACCCAGTCTTAGTGAGGCCCTCCGCAACTTAGTGAGACCCTGTTTCAAAATAAAGAATAAAAAATAGGGATGGGGGTATAGCTCAGAGGTAGAATGCCCCTGGGTTCCACCCCCAGTACCGCAAAAAAAACGTGGGTGAAGTATTTAAGTATGAATTAGAAAATCTTTTTGTACTTCTTAGGAGTCAACTTGACTGATATTCAGGATGTTATCTTTTTAGTTAGTTTTAGTTTTACTTGCTGTATCTTTGGTTTTCATTTTTGTTTTATTTTTCAGAGAGTACTGGGTATTGAACCTGGGGCATTCTGCCTCTTATCTACATGCCCAGCATTTTTATTATTTTGAAACAGGGTATTTCTTTCTAAGTTTCTGGCTTCAAAACCTGCAATCCTCCTGCCTTTACAAGCATGTGCCACCATGCCCAGCTCTGAATTTTAAGAAAACGTGTGATTGTAGTCTGTTTCCCCAGTATGTATAAAATAATACATATTATATTATTATATGCATATATATCATCCCCATACATAAGTAGATATATATACACACAAGCATGTATTGAGCAAATGTCCAAATAAGTTAAAGAATGTTGGTTTTACTCTAAACTTATAAGCTTATAATCAAGAATAAATGTAGAATATTAATGAGTTTTTTCTGCACCTAGTGAGATAATTTTTCCTTCTTTAATCTCTCAAACAAGAAAATTCAGTTAATAAAGATTCAAATGTTGACTCATTCCTTAATTCCTGGAATAAACTCTATTGTGTATTTCTGTTTTATTAATTTAATATTTTATTAAATTAATATTAAATACTAGTTAATATTTAATACAAAATCTATAGATACTTTCATGTATTTCTCTGCTTTGTGTTTGAACTTTATTTCTGTAAATGAATATGGACTTTTTCTATCATTTGATGTTCCAGTTTAATAACATGGATTTAAGAATTCTCACTTTTTTATTTTTAATACTTTTATACCTTATAGTCTCACATCTTAATGTAGTTCATAGTAATAGTGACATACCTGCACACAAAATCCTCACTTCTAATAATTCTTGGCCCTCATACCATCATTGGAAGTGCCTAAATTTTCTATTTTTTAAGTTAATTTTGGTATCATATGTTGTTCTACATCTATTTACTGCATTTTACTCATTTAATCTAGACTGTTAAATTTATATATTTAGGATTTAATCACATACTTTTCCAATTACTTTTTTAAAAAAGCCACATTTATGGCTTTATGAGGTACAATTACAAAACAAGTTGTTCAGACTCATGGACTTAATATAGCTCTTCAAAAGCTCTCATTAATTCCCTCAATGGTACATTTATGGATTATTTATTATCACAGTCCATTACTCTGTATCAGAAGACAATTTTTTAAAAATGAAATAATCAACATTATATTTTGCAATGAATCCAAGTTTTACATTTTTTAAGACAAAATTAGAGACATTAAAAAATTGCATTTGAAATTGTAGGCCATTCTCACAGTCCCCGGTGAACACACATACTCTTCCTTCAAATTGCAGGTATGAAATTCAAGCATTTTGAGAAGCACAGGGGAAAGTAATTTGAATGAGGAGACAGAACGTATATGTCTGCTTTACTATCATTTTTCCTTCCCTCAGCCATAACAGGCATTTTTTAAAGGATTTTGGTAGTAGTGATTGAACCCAGGGGATTTCTACACCCCCAGCCCTTTTTTATTTTTTATTTTGAAACAGGATATGTGTGTATCACTATAGTATTCTGATTTTATTTTGGAAAGATACCAAGGAGTGGTATAGCCAGGTCATGTTGTTCTAATGAAATTTTTTTTTGGCAGAACTGGGGATTGAACCCAGGGGCATTCTACCTCTGAGCTACACCCGTTCATCCCTATTTTTTTATTCTTTATTTTGAAACAGGGTCTCACTAAGTTGCAGAGGATCTCATTAAGTAGTTGGGTCTGGCCGTGAACCTGTGATCCTCCCGTCTCAGCCTCCCAAGTACTGGGATTACAAGCATGGGCCACTACATCTGGCCTCTAATAATTATTTTTAATTAATGAAGAAAGAAAAATACTTCAAAGGTATATTAAGAATAAGAATCTTAAAATGACCAGAGACCTCATCTAAAGTCAAATTACAAGTCAAAAAAGAAAAATAGGTTTTAGTTCTTTGGGGTAGATGCCTAGAAGTGGTATCGCTGGGTCATACGGTAGGTTTATTCCCATTCTTCTGAGGATCCTCCACACTGTTTTCCAAAGCGGTTGCACTAATTTGCA